>JBCNJP010001991.1:0-46872 GCA_039602395.1 Deinandra increscens subsp. villosa | reverse complement strand
TCAAACTGATCCTCTAGCTGATGTTAAACCTTCTGATGCAACACAAGATTATATTGAATTTGCTGATGAAAAGCCTGCAAATAAGAAAAATCAACATCTAAGCAATCTAACAAGAAAGTAGAGAAGGAAAATAAATTTGTGTCTGGAAGTACCTTGTTGGATGGTGAAGAAATTTCTGTGGATAAAGTAATTAAAAAGATGGGAAGAAGTTAGCTGAAGAAAAATTTGTTGCTGAGCTAATTGAAGCTAACAATCTAAAGGGCATTAATGTGTCACTCACTCAAGTTGCTCAAGTTGGACATTCTAGTTCTCAGGTAGAATTGTCAAAGCTACCAGGTTACAAACGTTCTAGTTTGGGTAGTGAGAAACATGAGATTGAGAAGAAAGAGAAGAAGAATATGTTAAAGAAGGTTCGAGAATAAATGAAAGTTGGTACTAAAGATGTGAAGGATACAAAACTTGATCAAATTTATCATCGTCCTCATGTTTTGGTGTCTAAAATGGAAAAAGGATTTGGGAGTTAACATCAGAAGAAGAATTATTCTAAAAGTTCTACTAGAATTGGTCAACAGTCACAAGAATTTTTGTCTTCAAGCTCGAACTCTACTCCTCGAAGTCCGACGTCTATATGGGTGCACAATAATCGGTTTCAAGCTTTTAATGATTTTTATGATTATTTTGATTCTGATTATGTGTGTGACGCATTTCAGGACAGAATGAAGTCTACAAAATCATATCGATTGGTGCTATCAATGTCACTGAAAAGGCCACATGGCACAAGATTGTCCTGAAGTTGCTAAAAAAATAATTTTCTAATAAATCTGCCATATTCATTGATTTATCTGGCAGAGTGTTTACTGAGTCAACACCCACACACTTTAAATCTCAAAAGAAACATTTTTTTAAATATGATTCAAGTGTGGGTGGTTCATCAAATGATGATGACTCATTAAAATCTGAAAAACCAAAAATGCACTGGCGACCTAAGTTGGTCTGCAAGGCAGCTAATGATTTTTCTGAGGACACTGGTCGACCAGAAGCTATATGCTTCGGGTCATTTATAAACTAATATGTTTGTCCAGTGTGCAGGTTTCTTGAAGAAGACTTGTCGATGATTGTGAATTTCAAGCTTTAAGCATTTGTTGATGTGGAGTTTCATGCTTAATTTAAATTCAATGAATTCAAATTTCAAAACTAAATTTTTTCTGAAAGTTAAAACTGAAAGGTATCAGTAACTAAAGCTAAATTTTCTTTCTTTAATGCATTTTGTTTGTAGCTTAAGGGGAGAAAATTACCAAAAAGTCAAAAATAGTGTCTTTGTGTTTCTGTTAAAATAAAAAATCCAAAAATAATGTTTTCAATTTAAGGGGGAGAATATGTCATGTTAATAAAAAAACATGAAAAAAATGAGAAATTGATCCGACACAATTGGGAAATGATGGTACATTGGCTTACATGTCTTACTCATGGATAAATTAGATGAAAAAGCCATAAGATCATTTGCTTGATGTGCTTGGTAAGCTCGATAAATCGAAAAATGTGTAAAGATATGATATACATTAAATACTATGCTTGACCAAGTGGACAACATTTTGATGCATATTTCAAGATATTGAAAAGATGTGTGAAGAAGAAAATGAGAAGTCAATGTGTATACATGTATTTGTAAAGATTTAAACTTGTTTGATTTTCTCTATCTTCTTAAATGATCAGACTATCTCTGTGTATACGTAAGTATCGACCTGATAGTTGTTCATTTAAGGTTCTGCTTTATTTTTATTGGTGTTTCGTACAATTCATCGGACTTTTTCTACGTGTCCACAAGACCGACCTGATTGTTGTTGAATTATACAATTTCAGATTGTTTTATTTTCTTATTTTGTTAATTCCGAAGCCTTATCTGCGTATCGAAAGATCGACCTTAAGGTAGATGATTTAATGTTCTTATTATTATTATTATTTTTTTGCATGGAACACAGTTGACATTATCAATATTACAATCACTATGTGTGAAATCACAAGTGAAATCACAAAGTGTGATACGAAAACATATATGTGTATGTCTGATAGTGTGGGGTACACTGGTAAAAGCGAACTAATCAATACCTTAACATATCCAGTTGTTATGAGTATCATTGTGCTTAAGTTTAAAATGGACGAATTATATAAGCAATCGGCATGGCTTATGTGCTGAAGTAATTGAAATTGATATGTATTTCAACATGCTATGATCAATATGATCTCAAGTTGTGATCTTTCTCGCAAAATACCAAAAATAGTGTGTGATTCAGTATTTTAATTTTGTATTGCATTTACTTTCATTTTCGAAATTCTAAAAATATTTTAGGTGTGTTTTAACATAAACTTAGAAAAATCAAAAATATTTTCGGTGTGTTTCGATATAATGTTTCAAAAAGCGAAACAGATTTTATTTCTTACCTGTTTTCGACCGATCGATACGTGATACGAAACAAATTTTCAAAATCAAAATATCTTGGTTCTCCTAAGGAGATTTTTGTCCAAGATTAAATTAGTGTTGGTAAAAGAAAAAGAAAAACCGCACTTTTGTCTTCTAAATTTGCAACTTCCGTGTGTCAAGACTCGAACATGGTGAAAGGGGGAGTTATTGAAGAATCCTTCACAAAGTGGTTCTTGAAGATCAAAAGTTGCTCAAGTTCTGATTCAGCTATGCAAGCTCTACAACTAACGAGATTTCAAGTTGAAGATCTGATGCAGCAATGCTGAAGATTAGAGATTAGAGATTTTGTTAGTATAGATACATCACACGTTAAGGGGGAGTCTGTTAGAGCATAAATCGGTGTCTCGTGTGTTGTATCTAGAATGAGCTATAGAGTGAGTTGGTATGTCCACGAACTAACCACGAACCATGGGTTCGTGAGTCACGAACCAACGATGCGTGACTAGTCTGGTTCGTTGGATTAAACATGATATAAATAGATTACATGTGCATGTTGCACAACAACTGAGTCATTTTGAGTCTAGCTTAACTATGTGTTTTTGTAGTGTTTCTCTTGCTACATCTCTATAACTCTTTCTAAGTGAAACAATAAAGCAAAGCTTTATTTTACCTCTTTTCTCATAGATTTGACCATTATAATCAATAGTAAGATCCATTTCTAGCTCTACAAATCATCATAATGATCACACGTAGTTAAGTAAAACGGGTTTTCCATCAAGTCTAGGGACATGTAAAGATTCCGCATAATGTTATGACCTTTGGGTCACTTACCCATTTCATATACACCCTCATTTAGTGGTTTTACCCATCCTTATTCATATTGACCCCTTGAAATACTTCAATTAGTTCTTCTATACAAAAAACTCCAAATCTTGATCAAATCTCATGTAAACACTACATTAAGTATAATAGCGATCATTGTTTCTCTATTGGCACAATCCTTTACCATTTTGTTACTCAAATTGACTCATTTCAAGAACATGTTGAGTTATAATGCAATGGGTCATTTTGAGTTAAAGAATCAAACTACCTTTTACTTACCTTTATGGTCCATGAACATGATATTACCTGTTTAACCCTATAGGGCCCTTTCATACAATTACATACTAGATCTAACTTAGGCTTACTGAATAACGGTGTAGGATCGGAATTAATGACCAAACACGATATCGATCTCGTATACACGTGTGGAATCCGTGTAGACTAGTGATTCAAGAACAGAGATGGAGAAATCATAACGAACACAATAAAACAATAAAACTAATGATTACCGTACGATTACTAATCAAAACTGTGTACACGAATTCTTAGAATTTGTCTGGTACACGTGATTTGGTTCCCCCTGTTCACGAATTCTCTAGCTTCCCCAATGGCCAACCCTAAACTAGAAGGCTTATGTGTTTTTATATAGACACACACATAAGTTTACAAGGCTTCCAAAGCCCAAGCCCACTAAACAAGCCCACATGATTTACTAACTAGCCCAAATCACTAAATAATTAACTCAATACAATTTAATATTGCAAGCCTCAAAATCCTCGTCTTTACAATCTTCCCCTAGGCTTGTGATATTAAATGTCTTCAACTTTTAGTCTTCATATTATCAATCTTTATTCGGTAGCTCAAGACTTTTGGGAGCTTTCTCTCAATCGGCATCAACTTGGACTTCAAGTGACGAACAAGTAATGAGAGGAGGATTCTCATGCACTTTCCTCTTGTTGAATGAAACTTTGGTCCTTGCTGAATCATCGGTAACTGTCTTGACATGTCTTTGTCTTCAGAGGCTAAATTTTTGAAAAACCTCTATCTTGGCATTCTTGAGTGTAGATCTTAAACTGACTGCAATTTGCTTCCCTTCAACTTGTGAACGGTTTCTTCTTTGGAAGCTTCACTTGAACCAACAAACTTTTCCTAAGCATAAGATTCTTCAGTAGGGTAAGTCGTTTTTCGGCTAGTTGTTCAACACAAGTAGCAGTAGCAGCAGTGCTTTGATCAACCGAGTCCTTGACTTTTCTTTTCCATGACATTTCTTTTGCATTTATCCTGCCATGCATAACATGGAACAAACAAACACTAACTAGCATATGATACCTGATTATTGGGTTAGGAGGTGAACATCATTATTTAACCAAAACCCTAACATAGGTTACGGGTTCCTATATATACTTCCCTTGAACTCGAGGACTATTTTCACTCCCCCTGAGATAATACATATCTTCCCCTGAGATAATGCCTATTATCTCACTTCTTATCTCCCATTATCCTCCTAAAAAATGGGTAACTTTTGGGAGGGGTCATATTTTCTTGCACAAAACCCATAAAAACATACTAAAACCTTTAACTTAACCCGACTATGGTTGAAAAATAAACAATAAAAACTTAAGATAACTTAAAAGAAAAATAAAAATAAAACCAACATACCAAATTACTAAACGAGAAGGTTTTATTTGGGATCAAACTGTCTTTGTCTGAACTAAGGAACCCTTTTCAACATCTGTTACTCGAACATGTCCACGTGATTGCCAGTATATTGATCCACTTAAACTCACGTTCCTCTTTTCCAGGCTGTTTTTCTCTTTTTATCTTTTAGGTATATTAACTATGAACAAAAGACAGTCACACACAAATCCTGGGTAATTAATACGTGCAGTCTATCAAGCTTGATCATTCCCTACCACATATTTTTACATTCCCATATTTAGAATTTTGAATCTTTACTCGAGACTTGGTTGAGAAGAGAAAGAACAAATCATTAAGAGTTAGGGATAATATACAAAGACTTTTACGACTTCAACTCAGAGGCATTTTTCAGTCAGGTGGTAACCTTTTATCAAATACATAAGTCTAGTCGCAAAGTCAAGGCTGAAGGGTTTTGGACGCTAGAGGGTCTCTTTTGTTGTGCACATTGGCATCTTTTTGGTGAAGCACGTTAATACAGACTAACCAGGTCTTTGCTCACGCAAAACAGAGGAAAGTCTGATTAACACGTCAGTACAGTCTACACCTGGTCTTTGCTTACGCAAAACAGAGGTGGACTGACTAACGGCTTTGACATCCCTAGGTCTTTGCTCACACAAAACAAAGGGGACACCGACTTTTTTTGAACTTCGATTCAACACTTTGGAGTCCGATGTGTATATCGGGAAAATCTTGCAGTCAAATAGAATATGCACTTAACCTAATGTGTGTTTCCCGTCAAATGTCATACTTTTTCTTTAAGTTTTGTGACACATACCTTTGTTTTTGGAACTGAGCCTACCAAGCATATCACCCTAGATCATGTCTTTCACGCCAGCCTTACGCATGTCAGTCATTCTCAGAATGAAAGTTTATTTCATTTCCCACCTTCTCAAAGACACAAATAAACGATTAAAAATTGAAAAGCACACTTTGAAATGAGGGGTCAAGTCACATTTTCTATTCTTCCCCTTGCTTTTTGATTTTTAATAACACATTTTTTCAAATTTTTTATATTTTTTAATAATGAAACGACACAGTGACAAACAACGAAACTAAGAAAATTTAAACAAAGTTAGCCAAGCTAACCTTCAAAGTTATCTTTTTGACAGCATATCGAGTTGGATTTTGTTTCAAGCAACCACATAAACAAACAACGAATTAGACAATATTACATTTTCTGCTGATCTTTTCAGTTTTACCTCTCACAAGGAAACAAAACCCCCATTGAAATCTTCATGTCATGTAGTAGAGAGATGCCTCCTATCCTGTGCCTGGAACAATCACTATCCCAAACAAACAAGGTTAATGAAAGTCCTCCTTGACTATTCCTATACAAGGTGAGAGATTAGTTAGCCATTGGTACCTAGGCCATTGTAGTTCTGGGTAGACCTGAAGAGTCAATGAAAGTGACTTCTTTTAAGCACATCCCCTTTGTGAAATCAGGAATTGGGGTGTAGTTGTTGCTTTGACTTTTGGTTTCCAAATTTCAGGAAATTTAACAGTTGTTTTAGTCACCTTTGGAGTTGTGACTTTAGGTGTTTCAACCTTCTTCAGTTTAGGTTCATTTTTCAAAACATTTTTAGTTACCTTGGGAGGGTAACTTTAGGTTTTTCAACATTTTCTTGTTTTGGTTTGCTCGCCTTTTTATGAAAATTATCATAACTTGGAAAAACCTGATTTTGATTTAAGAGCTTTCTTTGCTCTTTGGCAGTCCCCCAATTACCATCAGAAGGTTTAACCCTAGGATTTAGATTCTTCATTGCCTTAGGTGGTTGCACCTTCATAGGCTTAGAATGATGGTAATCCTGAGACGAAAGCTTCTGGTTAACAGGAAAATCAGGTCCATAGGGGGTGAAAAAGACAGTTTCTTGCAATGTGACTAGCAACTCCACAGTTGAAACAAGTCTGCTTCTTTGGGTAGCAGTCAGATGTGTATCCATTTCCAGTTTTACTTTGCTTCAAGTTGGGTTTCTGTTGCAAAGGTCTCAGCACTGTTGGTTTGTTAGGTGTTGGATTGACATGGTGAACATCAGCCTGGAAAGATGAGTCTTTGATCTACATATGTTCTTTGGATAATATGGATGATATGGTTTGTACACACAATTTCGGGCCAAGTGTCCAGGCTTTCCATATGTGTGACATGACTTTTTCTTTGGAAAAGCGGGAGGCTGAGAATATTGTCACCCAGTAGATTGCTATTTTGGTTTTTGCAGCATTTTTATGAACCTGTTATGTTTTGCCATCAGGATGAGTGGACAAAACACTCCCGCTTTATCAGCTGGTGTTGGTCATACGCATTGTAAACTTCAGGATAAGGGACAAAGTCTTGAGGTTTAGATTCCCTTTCCTTTTTCACATTCAAAACATTATCAGGTTTACCAAACACAAACACACCAGGGGTTGGGGAGCCTGCAACCTGTGGTTCCTTCTCCTTTTTCAAAGATTTCACACAACCATCATTCTTTCCAATAGAAAACATAGCAAATGACATTTGTTCACCAAAAACATTTGATCACCAAAAACATTTGATCCAGTAAGTTTTGATGCGGACTTGGACACTTTAGTAGTAAACTTAGGAAATTCAACTTTGTCAGGTTTAGAGTCATTGCATTCATTGTCCTTCTCAACATTGCATTCACTGTCCTTCTCAACAGTTACATTATCTACGCATGAAATAGCTTTGTTAGTGTGATTAGGAGGTGCATAAATTTTTATAGGTTATGCGGCAAGTTTACTTTCAACTGACATGCTTTCCTTTTTACCATACGTTGTATTTATTTCAACAGCAGACAATTTTTCTTTATGCTCAGCAGTAAGAGGCAGAGAGATCATGTCACACATTAGGGGGGGGGGGGGGGGGGGGGGGGGTGAACAGTGTGAGTGGATGTTTTAATATTTGCTTCAGAGTAAAGTCCTAATCCTGGTTGAGCTTTCAGATGTCTAATTCTTTTATTAGAATTATAAAAATGTTGATTGGCCTCCATCATCTTTGAATGAATTGTCTGATGTTTATCTAAGGTAGCTTGGGCAATGCTAAGTTTAGTTCTACGTTCTAGAACTTCTTTATTTAACTCTTCTACCTGAGTTTCAGATTTTGTAAAAAAACAATTGTAATCCTAGTGCAATCCTTATATTTAAGTTCCTGTTTGGCAGCTTTATAATTTTCTCTAAAAATCCTAGTGCAATCCTTATATTCTCTAACTTCACGTTCAGTTTTCTCGTGATTCAAACACTCATAAGTAAATTTAGATTTCCAGTCTTCAATTAAAGCACTACAAGTGGGATTTGAACATTCCTGAGTTTGAGTGTTAACATCAGAAGTACTCGCTTGGATGTCTGCCATAATTTTGTAAGAGTGGCAAATTCCCTAACAACTGAAAACTCAACAACCGAAACCCTTCAACCGAAACCCTGATCACAAAACCTCAAGACACAAATTATATCATGAAAAGTAGAAAAATCAGCGAACAAAACCACATCAAAATTAATTTACACCAGCTTGAATTGAGTGGCCATTAATAGTTTCAATATCGGACAATCTGAACCACCCGTTTTAATTAAATGGCAATGGCAATTTTGTAAATAAACTAAAGTTCAATTTATGTACACCAATAGTAAAATGACCCGCGCGTTGCTGCGGGTCGTTTGGTTTTTCGTACGCCTCTTGTTATGGGTTGTTGCTTAAGGATTTTCTAATTACGATCACATTTAAGTAGATGCTGGGATGATATTATATATTAGTAGGTTACTCTCACTATTACACGATATGGAATTAACATGTACCCGAATCCGAATGGGTATGTACAGAAGGTATGATTAAGAGTCTTGAAACCACATTCATTGCATCCCACCTATGGACAAAAAATGTATTTAGCATTGTGCAAAATACCTTCATAGAGCACATCCATATATTTACAGCAAGAACAAAACAACTATTTATCCTTGAAATCAACAATATCCAAATCAAATCAATTTTCAGAAGCCATAATCGGTAAAGACATTAAAGGTATATGAACACTGTAGACCACCACTTCAAGCAAACTGCAATCGCTTCAAGCAAACTGCAATAAACAAATCAGACAACATATACTTAGCATATTATAGGTTCTCCAAAGAGGGACACTTTAAATATATACCAACAATCAGTTATAAAGCACATGTAAATAAAGAATTGCTTACAAACAAAGTAGCTCATAAATAAATGAGTGATTCTAAAAGAACATCAGTTTAAAGTACATCAAAAACAGGAACAATAGTTTCTTTCCTCGAAAATAATGCATGTAAAAAATAAAGAAAATAGCAAAAATGACAGTAAAAACATTTACTTTTCTAAAAAAAGAAAGCATACAGTGAAGACTAAGTGAAACATGTATATAGACGACACATGTCTTCTAAAAAGTGTTACAAAGAACCTAAAACAATTGGTAAAAGCCAGGTTAGTTAAAGAAATTAAGGCTACTCAGTAAAAGGCTATTGAAAAAATTAACATCTCCTCTTAGTTTTAAAAATAATTTTTGATTGAATTCATCATAATATGAAAATGAAATTGAAACTCAGATTTTCAATCCATTTGGCTCACTTTTGGTTTCTGACCCACTAATTAAATATTTATGAAATTGACAAAATAAATTGAATGGTAAAAGAATGAAGATATCAGGGTCAAAAGATGATCAAGAAAGGAGTATAGGGTCAGGTAGCAAAGCTCCTACATGTCAAAGTCAAAGTCAAACCCATGAACCACCTAAAGACTATATTCATGTTAGAGCAAGAAGGGGTTATGCCACTGATAGACAAAATCTCGCTAAAATTTACCCACTGATTTCTAATACCAACAGAAAAAGAACAAAATTTATTGTAACAGGAAACAAATAGCGCACGCAAAGACGCCATAGACAGAAAACAAAGCGAAAGGAAGAACTATAATTATAAAAATTAAGTAACAAGACAATAATTTATAGGAACCTAAACTAACAGCAGCACCATGAAAACATCAACACTCAGAACACAGTACAAAGCAAAAAGCATACTATTTCAGAACATCAACTACACTAACATCAAATAGGACACTTACAAACCAAGCGAAGAACCGCACAAAGTAACAACCCTGAGAAAGAGGGAACAAAAGATTAAAAATAACTTGTAAATAAAGTTAAGTCTATTTTCTGTGTGACTTCAAAAAATAACCTTGTTGTTTTATTCAAGGATGAGTGGTTTAAGTAATAAATTAACCGAATCTTTTGGTTTGATTCTTGTTGTGGAGCAGGTATTAATGAGAGTTCGTTTTCAAACCTAGAGTAAAATGATACAGTGATTATAGAAGTTTTAAAACAGTAGCAGAAGTTGGATATTATATGAACAGAATTGTTAAGTACATTAAGCAATGGAACATGAAGATATTTTTTTTTTGAAGTAATAAAAGACAATGAATATTTACTTATAGCAGCGGCCTGTCGATCAACTTGAAGAAGCTCACTGATACTTTTTTTTCTCTGCTAATGATGACATGATTGGTATAGGTCTATTGGAAAGTGTGGAGGATGTGTTTCCGCGAACTCTGAAGCGGAAAAGTAGGGCTCATTTACAAAGCAGGATTAATTGTGCAATGTAAAGATGTTATAGATATAATTGTGAATGTACTCATTTAAGAGAGAGGAGGATTCAGAATATCTGGATTAATGTACACATATGTTGCTGCGGTGGAAGCTAATTGCATTCTAATGTTTGTAGGAGAAGTTTATCAAAAGAATTTAAAGTAATCATGATGAATAGCAAAGAAATTGAAATAAAGCTTTTGAAGTGAACCGTAAGGTTTTGTGACTTTAACCGAAGTCACTGCAACAGTTGATGGATAGGGAGCATTTTCTGTAGCAGATCGATCAAACCTGTCGTGTGCTTGTATAATTTCTCTCCATAGGCTGCACTTGACCATGTCCCCTATGATAAGTACAGTATACTGGAATACTATTAGTAAAATGCAGTTGTATATGAGCTAATAGTGTTTTAACAGAATGCATATGTAAATGACTTTTATATTGATGTAAATGTGAAGTGTAGGTGTTATTAGTAAAAGAAGGTTTAGAAGTTTCTCATGTACATAACCTGATTGTAACCTGAGTTTGGTTCAGTTTGAATTAAGGAAAAAAATTGTATTAGTATTTTTAAAGTAAGATTATAAGTTGATGTTTGACTAATATGAAATTAAGTTAATCAGAGTAATCTGATTACCCTTTCATTTGAGGTCATGCATGCATCATAGACTTTAAACCAAATAATCAAGCAACATATACATATAGAATCCAATAAATCACCTGCAACATTCCCACCCAAATCTCATACAGCAAGAACAAAACAACTCTTTATCCTTGAAATCAACAATATCCAAATCAGTAATAAAATTTGCAGCCACAACAGTTGAATAATCAAGCAACATAAACATATAGAATCCAAAAAGTCACCTGCAACATTCCCACCCAAATCTCAGACGACCCATCCTATCTAACTTAAACATAAAATGTCAACATTTCACAATTTAATTGGTGTTCATCACACAAATGAACCATCAAAATTAAAATTAACGTCACATTACGTATAAAAGGCTTTAAATTATCATAAAGTATCGATGAAAGAATAATAAAATTTTTAATCAGAATATATGAATAGATGTATAAAGGTAGTGTTTTGTGAAGTTTCATGAAACAATTAAACCTGCATAAATAACTATCCTTGTCTATCTAAAATCTGTTTTCATTCTCTCCATAATAAATAATTAAACAACTACAAAGTCATAAAGAATAAAAAAACTAACCTGTGAAAAGCCCTTCCTATGAACCCACCGAAGCAACAACAGCTGCAAACATAAGAGAAAAGAAGACAACTGATGAGTACAAAACAACAGCACATAAAGACCACAAACAACAAACAATAAGAGATAAAAGAGACTAAGGGCAGACAACTAAGAGTAAAAATAATTAATGATCATAAAGTTCTCATATACTGCACTAATTAGAGCATGTATGTGAAGACTAACAACAACAAAAATGTATCTCATATACGGGAGACAATAGATATATTGGCTTATAGCAGTAATCAAGTTCTCATATACTTACAAAATCAATAAAATACCTCAAAAATCCAAAACAGAACATAATAAATAACAGACAAATACCTCATAAAGTTCTCATACACTGCAGTACCATTGTAAATCACGTTCAACCTATCCACTCAGAAAACCTAAAACTATTTCAGATCTTGCAACCCAATCAGTTCAAGCGTTATTTCATTATATAGCAGACAAAAACCAATATTAGTTCACGGCCAAAATCAACAGCAGTAGAGACTGAAAGCATTCAGAATCTGTAAATTTGAAAAATAATTGACCATACAATTGTGAGTAGTACATGAAATGTGTTACCTGTTACCGAATTCAGATGAACTAATGCCAGACCAGATTGAATAAACCATCAGAACTTCGGCTATCATAGCAAAAAATCACTACAGTCCAAATAATATTACAACAGAAGGGTCCATCCACTTGAAGCTTTAGAAAAAAACAACGAAGGCTCAGAAAAAACTCACCATTGTCATTTTAGCCAACAAATCAGTTAGAGCATCAAGCAAAACCAACATAAGTGGTGGCCACCAAGCCACAGGCGGATAAAGGGACAAAGCAACCTTCGAAAGTAGAGTGGGAAAGTAAATCTGTTTTCTAAACCACATGCCAATTATCATCGCAAACCCAGATCTTGCAACCCAATCATTTGAAGGGTTATTTCAAAAAACAACTGACAAAAACGAATATCAGTTTATAGCAGAAATGAACGACAATAGAGATTTGAAGCCCAATTCATGTCAAAATCATAACATGTGTCTAAAAGGAAGTGACCTTAGCATTGGAGATTTAAAGCTGTAAAAAGCCAATCACAAAGTCACACGTTACTTGAAGGTAATCAGAAAACTCAAAAATGTAAACGTGGTTTCAAGAGTAGAATGAGGGTGCACAACTACTAAGCTTGATGACTTGATACATAATATAACTACCTTATTAGAGCCCTTATATCGGGAGCAATTACAGTAGATCATTATAGCAGTAAATGCTCAAATGAAGGGTTCGAATGTGCTACGGCTACGATAAAAAAAGTCCACGCCTTGCTGTTACCAGTTACCAGTATGAATCTTCTCAAATCAAACCAAAATCATCAAACATATATATATATTTTAAAAGGAAAGGAAGCTTCAGAGCAACAAATCATTGGCAAATGAACAACAATTTTGATAACAAACCTTGACGGAAAAAATGACCCAGAAAGAATCTGCCAGCAAGCCGTGACGGCCGCAACAACAAACATTATGCTCTTAAGATACCCCAAAAATACCATCGCCGCTTCAACTTCAACGTAACCACGAAATCAAATTAAAACAAAAATCTTGCATATTTGGTCCATCAAACAAAGAAATCGGAGAATTCTTACTCATAAGAGATTAATAGATGGAACTGTTTTCTCTAGAGATTCGTTAGGTTAAATTCTCGAACATGCAAAGCACCATCTTCGCCGATCTTGCCATGTAAATATAACACAAAATCGAAATCATGTACCTGCGATTTGAGAGAGTAGTATTTGACAGGGCAACCACCTTTAAGAAATCGTATGGGGTGTGCGCCATTGAGGTGAACATCGGCGGTGGTTGCTCCACTTTGTTGGTCCTGATCGGAATTCGCAGAGAGAGAGATGTGTTGATTGGAGGCGGGAAGGACGAAGAGGTCGCCGTGTTTTGTCTGATGTGTGTATGTAGATCTAGGGCAAGCAAGATAACATATAAAGTTGATTTAAAAAAAAAAAGCCAAAAAAAAACGGTCAGCAAGAGGATCGAACCCCCACCATATATAAAAGCAGTAATATGAACAACCAATTGATCCAGATGTCCTATTGTTAAGTACAATGAACACACACACACACACACACACATATATATATATATATATATATATATATATATATATATATATATATATATATATAGGGTTAGGTTCAAATGCGAACTTTTTTCTTTAAGAACCATTCTGAGCCACTAATTTTCAGGGGGAAGCATTCAAATTCATGGGGTGGATTTCCTTATATATAACTTGTGGCTTAGAATGGTTCTCAAAAGTTCTCAAACCCAATTGGTTCTCAAATGATCCTCTCCCTATATATATATATATATATATATATAGATTAACTTAGTTTTTAATGATAGCACAGATCCATAAGTTAGGTTCTCTATTGTATATATATTGTATATATATAGTAATTTTAAATTCAATGGCATCGATGTAAATTCTTTCATCTTCAACGTATCTTCCATTTTTTTTAAATATTCCAAACCTGCAACTCGATAAAAGGAACCAGAGCAATAACTCGAAACATAAATCAGCCGTGAGTTGGCCGAAAACAGATGTAAGCCGAATACCGAGATGGCCGTAGACCTATTGAGGCGTGAATATCTGGCCGAAAACCACAACTATTTTGAAGCCGAAATTCCCGTAACCGAAAACCAAAGTGGCTGCGGAGAACCACTTAATTGACCGAACATAATACTCGTTAGTGAACTGAACCGAATTAAAATTGCGAGCTGAAACGAACCGAAAACTCGAGCTCGACCGAATCGTAAACTCGAGTTGAGCAGGACACCAGAGATTGAATCGAATACCAATTGGCCGAACGGAAGAACAACTAGTCCGAACCGAAGACCTTGATCCTGAGCCGGAAACTTGAGGAGCGAACTGAGAACTCGTATAATCCGAACCGTAAACTTGATAACCGATCCGATAAGCTGCTTAACCCGAACTGAAACCTTATTGAGCCGACCGAAAACTATTTACTTGGAATGAAGATGAGCCGAAAACCTTTTGAACCAGAGCCAGAAGAGTCGATCACCTTTATCACACGAACCAAACCGAGTACCAATTTTGACCAAAGCCACAAATCGAAAACCAAATCCAATCGAGCAGCCGAATACAATTCCCGTAACTTCAATTGAAATCGAGAACCACTTTCAAGAATGTAGTGAATAGTTTTTGACAAAATTTTGGACAAAAATAGAGAGCAATTAAAGCAGCAATCACGTGATTAGATTAAACTTGTACGAAACAAGAGAGGGACCAAGGTTGACTTTGCCAATTTGAAAATGAAGATATCAATTTTTAATTTAAAAAATACCCAAACCACGATAAAAGACAATCTCAAATTCGAAAACAAATATTGCGATGAAAGAACCAGATTAAAAGTAATTTTAAGTTTTTGTTTAAGTTGAAACAATAAGCAAACTAAGAACCCTAATTAGTTCTTCAGAGCCGTCAAACAAAAGTCATCCTAAAATCACGAAAATCTCAAAAACTCTTGAATCTTAATATTGTGAGAGCCTCGAAACGAAGTTTCTTGGCTCTGATACCGATTGTAAGATCAGAATTAACCATGAAACACGATATCGATCTCGTATACACGTGCGGAATCCAGTGTAGACGACTGATTCAAGAACAGAGATGGAGAAATCGTAACGAACATAATAAAACAATAAAACTAATGATTACCGTACGATTACTAATCAAAACTGTTCACGAATTCTTAGAATTCGTCTTGTACACGTGATTTGGTTCCCCATGTCTCATGAATTCTCTAGCTTCCCCAATGGCCAACCCTAAACTATGAGGCTTATGTGTGTTTATATAGACACACACATAAGCTTACAAGGCTTCCAAAGCCCAAACCTACTAAACAAGCCCACATGATTAACTAACTAGCCCAAATCACTAAATAATTAACTCAATACAATTTAATATTGCAAGCCTCAAAATCTTTGCCTTTACAAACAGTTTTACTCTTTTATTTCTCTTATCTAGCTTGGTAATTATCCAAGGATGAAGTTTACTGAAACACTCCCATAGGATATTGTCCAAACTTTACTACATCAACATATGTTAGTTGGTGCAAAATATTAATCATAAGTGGGTTAGCTTTCCTCACTTATCATTTGACTCGATGGCCCATAGGTGAGGGTTTCCGTGACCATTTCATTTTCAAACAGTCTCATCCACCCTTTCCATTCCATGATGATCCCCTAAATCCCTTGGCAATTCAAATAAAGTTAACAGTTTATAATTATCCATATTACTCCCATTTCGTCTAAATGACCAACCATTATGCCATATGTAGGATCAGAAATAACCCTCACATGATATATGTTCACCTCTGGTTGTGCGGAATCCAATCAGAGATGTGATTCAAAAACAATATATAAAAATCGATGAAGAACTAAAAAAAAGATATGAATACGATTACAAAACCTTTTAAAATGCACATGATCTACAATAAAGATCGTCTTGTACACTGAGACACTTGAGAGAAACCGTCCACACCTTGAATTCTCTAGCTCTCCCAATCTCTCTTATGTGGCTAACCTTAGACTAGTGGCTAGGAGGTTGTATTTATAAAGTTATACAACCTCCACATACAAGCCCAAATTCAGCCCATACAGATAACAAATAAGCCTAACACAACAAGTCAACCGACTAGAAAGTTTACTAACTACTTCACTAACAACTGTGAACTAATATTAACCAAGCATTGACTAACCATATAATACATAAGCCTCTTGTTGGTCCGGGATCAACAACCGTTCACGATATTTTGATCTCGAACAAGTGCGGAAACCTTGTACGAGATTGATTCAAGAGAAAGTAGATGAAATAGACTTGATATGAGTGAAACACAACACTAAAAGATCAAATCTTGAATGATGAACAAACTACTTCCTTGGATTGATGATTACGATCGGAATTACAAGAGATAGGCACAAATCGTAAACAACAACTAGCTACAAACATAAACTAAAGGGGTTTATATAGTACCCATTACAAAAGCCCTAAGCCCAATCATAAACCCATAAAGAAATCGGTCCAAGAAGCCCATAATCGTAATCACCTTAAGCCCAAACCAAGTTAGCCCAATCTAATGTTCATGCCTCATAAAGTATAGCCCAACAATCTTCCCCTAGGCATGAACCATTAGAGCGTCTACGGCAGCAGCAAATCAAATCTGAAAGTGTTAGGCTTCTTGCTGGACCACCATTCACGCTCCACGATCCGGTTTGCTGTACCATGAAAGATTCCAACCCTTATAGCATTTTCAAGATCATTCTCATCACCGAGAATGGGTTGGGAGGCGAGAAGCTTGATATCATGTTCACCAAACCTCATCAGATCGACCGGATCATAAAAGTGAAACTCTCGCATGTTTTTGCAAACCACCACCACCTCGCGAGTCGTTGGATCATAGAACCGGCTATCAAAATTTTTCACTAGAGTCCCATCTTCAATTTCATCCAACATGTTAATGACTCTAGTTCGTTTGGTGGGTGGTCGCCTTACTTCACCAACAGGCTCTCCAGTAACTGGGTCGGTTCCAGTTTCCATCCACCGAACCTGTTTAAGATCAAAGTTCACAAAATTTTCTGCCAAATGGCTCATCAGGTTGTTACGAACTAGATCTCCATCTTCATTTCTCCATCTGTTTATAAATGGTGCCCTCAACAGATTTCTGATCTCAGGTTCTGTCCAGGAGTGAAATTGCCCTCTTGTTCTGTAGTACTCCACTGGACTGTAGCCATTTCTAATCACCGCGAACAGCTTCTTCTCACTATCATAGTGCCAGCACAGAATAGGTTCACGGCTTCCCCTTTTGTCGATGTCACTTTTACCAACATCAATCGAGTACAGCGTAGGGGGAGGTCCTTGGAAGAATTCCTTGAACCAGTTTTCATGACCTTCTGGTGCCGTTGAGATGATTCTACCTCCTTGAGCGTAGTCTGACATTACAATGGTATCATCACCTTCATCTTCATGCACTATTTCAGCAGTTGGAGCGCTTTGAGAAGAACTCTGTCCTGTGGCACTCTGAGCACTTAGACCACTAGACTTCTGTAAGTCTTCTACCTTCTTCCTCAGCTCTAGAAGCCCCGCATACAAAAATGTAATACTGGCTTCGCTCTTGCTTTCCTTCTCCTTCAACTTCTCGTTTTCTTCTTTTAGCTCTTTTATCTCTCCTTCTCTCTTCCTGTTTTGAGAAATAAGGAAGTTGATCTGAGGATCAGCACTTATCCTGAGGTCGACAGGAAGTTCACTAGCTTGAGCAAGGTCTTCAACCAGTGCTTGGTACGGACGGAAGCTTGGAACGACAGGGGACTGGCTTGATTCAGTTGAAAGATTTATTCTCATAGGGCTTAGCTCCACAAACATGCTATCCACATCAAAGAATTTCCTTTCATCATGAACTGGGCTATGTTCATTCCGAATAGGACTTTCGGTCTGCATGGGAGTTGATTCCGGTACATCAACCTGATGATCAGCCTGAGGTGTGCTGTCTTCATTTGTAGGTTCAGATGCATCGACATTTTGTACATTGGCATGTGTAGGTTCAAATACCATCAGGCTTGAGCTAGTTTTCTAAAATTTAAACCTGATGGCTCTGGGATCTGACTTCTTCCTTGGTGACAGCTCACGCACAGGAATTGGCTCTTCAAGAACATCCTCCACTTCAAATTGAGCATCCAACTCTTGTGGAACTGAGCCACTGCTAGAAGAGGAGTTTAAGTCATTCCTCGTTCTCTTGTGACTAATGGGCCCTAGATCCCCATAGATGTCGTCATTCTGATTCTCATGCTCTGGGAAAATGTCGTCCATCACGTTCTCTTCATCAGAAGGTATAATGTCAGCTCCTTCTAGAACATTTACAGCCACAGTTGCTGTCACATCATGGTCTTCAGCAACAGACACATTGACCGGATGGACTTCTGGTTCAGACTCAGATTCTTCTTGCTCTTGTTCCCTTGCAACTTCAGTGAAGGCACCCTTCTTAGTCCATTCAAGCCTCCCTTGAAAGCTATTCTTTCCTTTTCTGTCTTGGGTTTGCAAGCCGAAAACACCGTTATCCATGAACTTGATGTCCAACTTCTCTATCCTTTCTTCTATCATAGGATATTTCTTCATGACCACCATCTGTACAAATCTTGGTGTCATCAGGAACTGTTCTCTGGCGCTCAAATCAGCATTGCCAATCCAATCCAACAACATCATTTTTGAGAAATTGAAGTTCCAGTCTAAGGCCAATGCAACAAACGCTGTGCCATGCACTTTGTTTAGCTGATCATAACTTGTTCTCTTCCCCAAGAAGGATTTCTGCATGTAGTGAGCCAGACACCTCCAGTAGTGCGGCAATAACTTCTTGAAAATGGGAGGGAACTTTCCTTCATACCCTAAGGATTGAGCACCTTCCAACACAACAGCCTTTGAATACTCTATTGGATCTTCAGCTTTATCATTGATGTTCAAACCCAGACGAATGTCTTCTTTAAGAATCACGATTGGTCGATTCTGAATGGTTGTAGTGATTCTTGTCTTGTCAGCATTTGCTCTTGCTGTTCCCCAGAAATCTCTAACAAGTTGCTCATCGATCAGCACACTTGTCCGAAGAGCGTGATTAATTTTGCAGACGTTCAATCCTGCCACCAGAGAGTAGAATAACTGCATATGTCTCTCAGGAGGATCATCAAGATAGGCCGGGATGCAATGATCTCTCTCAAATTGTATCTCTTCGTCAAGCATATCTTCTGCCATCTGAGAACAACGAGACAAATGCATCAAGCTTAAACTCATCAAAGTGAAATTATGTTTGTCAACAATATCTTGAAGTTCAATTGATTATCACATTTAACTTGTTAAGTTCAGAAAATCTCAATTTAAATTTTCAAGAAAAATATTTGATTTTGAATCACAAATTGACAAACACATTTAATTTTAACTTAAAATGATTGAGTTTGATGATATTTTAAAGACATTAGGTGTTTACGATTTTAATTCAAAATTTAAGTGAGTTTACGATTCACTATTTGGGTTTACGATCAGAAAAAACGGGTTCACGATCGGGTCAGTCGGAAACAAAATGTCCAATCGTAATCTCTCGAAATAACCCTAAGCCCTATCGTAAACGACATCATAAACATCAATCGGAAACGTGGATCGTAAGCTCGGATCGTAAACATCGATCGGAAACGCCAACAGTCGTCTTCTTTACTGTGACAATCGTAAACACCAATTCCGCCATTTTTGAACCTGCAAAAAGCTCGGAAACTCGTTAACACTTCTCAAACATGAACAATGAACGTTTATCACTACCTTTTAACAGTTGCAAACACAAAACCGACTGCAAATCTTCAAGTATTTCACACAACACTCAAGAAAATCGAAAATGGTCACCGAACCCACAAAAATCTTGAATACACCGATGAATCAGTCGATCGGAAAGGGGTTTTGAGTGTTTTGTGGTCGGAAATCGAAGACGAGTGTGTTGGTGTGCTCGGGTTACATAGAGGATGGTCGGAAATAGGCTGGATCGTTTTTCCGGCGAGTGGATGCGGCGGAGTTAGGGTTTTGAACGGAATCGTAAACGCAGAGGAGAAGAAGGTGAGTCTGATCGTAAATGGGGATCGGAAGGAGTTGTTGAGGGTTTTGTTTAAAAATTTTTTTTCACACCAGCCCCTCAAGTTTGTAAAACTGTCAAACACCCCCCCAAACCTCATTTAAAATGTAAAATCACTTGAAATGATGTTAATTAATTTTTTTTTAAAAATTTGAGAATTGCAAAACTTCCCCTCAGACTTATAACTCGAGTATCTGATCTTGATCAATAAAAATTTAAATTTTAACTATTCAAAAGCTTAAAAAATAACACAAATGCATAAAATTAAGATAACCTAAAAACGAGATAAAAACATACTTACCTTGAAGTTGATGTTTTTCATGGATCAAACCAGACAAATCTTTGACTGAGGAACCCTTTTCAGCTTCCATTACTCGACGCTCTAGACGATTGCCCAAAATTTGAAACCACATAAACTCACATCCAGATAAAAAATTTTAAGTGCTTAATTATGATACAATATTACCGTCATGTTTAACCGTCCCCACACCCCATTGTTCATAGCAAAACCTACCCAACCTCAGAGTTTATTGAGGATTCACAAACTCCCAACTTGAGGAACCATGCAACACCGCTATGACTACCACTTATTTTCTTAATTATCAGTTGGTGATCAGGTCGGCCGCATAAGCACGCAGAGAAGACCGAACACAATAATTATATATCTTTATAGCTTTTCCCTTTATATATATATATATATATATATATATATATATATTTTATAATTTTCTTTTTCTTTTCATTTTTCTGTGGTGTTTGTCATAACAGCAGAAATATGGCGTGTGAGAGAGTGAATACTAGGTGAATACCACTCTCAACCCATTTTTGCTGGGACTCAGTCTTCTAAACCATGTAAACTAGGACGGGAAACTTAAACATATATAGAAGTTAAGTTTACTGCACTTACTTGGATGATCATAGTTTTTGATTTAGCTTACCGACACATCATCTTTGAGCCGTCTTTCACTTCTACCTTACACGTGTCAGTCTCCGATTATCTTGGAAATATATATCACTTCCTACCAACTCAAAGCAAACAAAAGACTTCATAAAAACCTCAAGCATATTTTTCAGATTTTCTGAAACATTGACATTTCTTCCCCTGTTTTTATGAGGCTTTTGAAACAAAAACACATTTTTTTTAAATAATAATTTTTTAATATTTTTTTAAAATAATGGACTCAAAGCAAAAGTAAGCAAAAATGAAAGCAAAACTATATACAAAAAGTTTTGATCAGATCATTCCTCGAAGGCAATCATCCTTAGGCCTTCAACACACATTTCAAAATTAGGACGAGGAAGGGGTTTTGTGAAAAGGTCTGAAACATTTTGATCTGAGCTTACCTTTTCCAACTGAATCAACTTCCTATCATAGCAATCACGGATAAAATGTACCTTGATGTCTATATGATTTGTTTTGGAATGTTGAACAGGGTTTTTGACAATTTGCAGAGCAGCAACATAATCACAAAAAATTGGAGTGTTAATGAATTCCATACCGTAGTCTGTTAGCTGATTTTGAATCCATACTACCTGCGAGCATCCAGCTGATGCTGCCACATATTCAGCTTCTGTAGTTGACTTAGACATGGTATGCTGCTTCTTACTCTGCCATGAGATGAGTCTATCTCCCAAGTACTGACATCCACCGGTTGTTGATTTCCTGTCAAGATCACTACCTCCATAGTCACTATCAGTAAATGAAAACAATTGGAAATCAGTATTCTTTGGGTACCAAAGTCTAAGCCGAGGCCTGCCCTTCAGATACCTAAAAATACGTTTAACAGCAGCTAAATGAGAGAGTTTAGGATTAGCCTGATAACGTGCACACACACACACTGCATGCATGATGTCTGGCCTGCTGGCTGTTAAATACATGAGTGATCCGATCATCGAATGATACATGAATTCACTCACGGATTCTCCATCTGCATCTGCTGTCAGTAGTGGTCTGGATGCCATGGGAGTGGAGATGGGTTTGGAGTCTTGCATCTTGAACTTTTCCAGAATCTCATTCACATATTTTGCTTGATGAATGAGAATTCCAGTTTCATCTTGTTTTACTTGTAATGCCAGGAAAAAGTTCATCTCCCCTTGATCACTCATCTCAAACTTCTTGTTCATGATATCCTCAAACTCAGTGCATAAATCTTCATTTGTAGATCCGTAGATGATGTCATCCACATACACTTGCACCATTATGATATCATCCTTCACCTTCTTTCTGAACAATGTTTGATCAACCACTCCCCGTGTATAACCATTATCTACCAAATGCTTTGACAGGGTCTCATACCACGTGCGAGGAGCTTGATGCAAACCATACAAAGCTTTATCCAGGAGATATACGTGATCCGGATGCTCTTCATCCTCAAACCCTGGCGGCTGAGCCTGTAGAAGCATATTCTTATGCTACATTGTGTCTCGTGTATTGTATCTGTTTAGAGCTTGTGTGAGTCTAGTTAGGCTGCTGGGCGTACCAGTTGGTACGCTGGGTGGTACGCCGGCCAGTTTAAGTTACCTATAAATAGGTAGCATGTGTAGACAGTTTAGAACTACTAGTCATATTCTACATTTCTGTGTGTATGCTCTCAAGCTTATATCAATACAAATTCTCATTTGTATTTACTTGTTTGATCTCATCTTCATCTCATTATCACGTGATTAGCAAACGATCCATCGCTCCTTGCGTCTACAGAGCCACATAAACTTCTTCATTCATCTCAGCATAGAGGATGATCTCTGTTGATTCTTGTGGTTTGAATATCTGGTACTGAAACAGAAACAGGCAGGTTAGTATCATTAACATTATTATTCATACCTTGGGTTTCAGACTCCTTCTGATCATCATGAGTTCCTGAAGATTCTGGAACATCCACAACATCATCCTTAGGAGCTATTGCTGATACACTGTCTCTGACACTTTCCACTGATGGCCTCACTTCAGGAGCTGAAGCAATGATGTCTTCTTCTTCATCCAGACCAGGAAACATGCTTGAGTAATTGAAACCTTCAAACAGTGATCCATAATCAAAAATCCAGTCTGGTCCAGTTCCTGCATCAGTTGGATTGTCTTCTAACCAGTCAACATTAAATGCCTCAATTATCATTTTGGTGGTTTTGTTGTAGACCCGATAAGCACTATTTGCTGAATATCCGACAAAGTAGCATTCATCAGCCTTTGCTTTGAACTTCCCCACATCAGACTGAATCAGAACTGTGCATGGACATCCGAAGGTCTTGAAGTATCCCACCCTTGGTTTCTCTCCATAGATAATCTCATACGGCGTCTTCTCATGTCGCTTGTTCAGAAGTACTCGATTCTGCACATAACAAGCGGTGTTGACTGCTCCAGCCGAAAAGAAGATCGGTAATCTCGCTTCACATAGCATAGTTCTGGCAGCTTCAATGAGTGTTCTGTTTCTTCTCTCAGCAACACCATTCTGTTGAGGTGTGTATGGTGCACTGTACTGCCTTTCTATACATTTCTCTCCACAGAACATATTCAGCTCAGCATTCTTAAACTCCGTTCCGTTGTCCGATCTAATCGCCTTCACTTTCTTGTTCATCTGATTTTCTATAAGAAGGACAAACTGTTTCACCAGTTCTGGAGTTTCATACTTGTTTGACAGAAAGAAGACCCAAGTGAATCGAGAGAAGTCATCCACTATCACCAGACAATACGCGAACTTACTGATACTCAGAACTTGCATTGGGCCGAAAAGATCCATGTGAAGTAGTTGCAACACAGATGAAATAGAGTTTGTCATTTTGGACCGGTGAGGTAACTTGTGCTGCTTCCCCTTAGCACATGCAACACACTTCTCAATAGATGTGAAGTCCTTGATGGGAAGATTCCTCACATGTTCTCCTTTTGCCAGCTTAGTCAGATTTTTCATGTTAGCATGTCCCAAACGACGATGCCATAACAGTGCCAGATTTTCATTCTGCTTTGATATAAGACAGGCTTCTTCAGTTGTTGGAGGATTACCCATGTTGAGAAGATAAGAATTTGCTCGTCTTGGTGTACGCATCAGAATACACTCCTTAGGAATCTTCACACCAGGCTTGAGGATGATGCATTCCTTCTTGTTGAACAAAACAGAATATTCTCGATCACAAATCTGCGACACACTGAGCAGACTGTGTGATAATTCTTCTACATAATGCACATCCGAGAACTTCAAGCTACCATTCTTCACTACCCCTTTCTTGCTGATTCTTCCACCTACTCCACCAGCGAAAGATACACCACCTCCATTGAAATCTTCTACCTCTTCCAAAAGCGATAAATCTCCGGTCATATGTCGGGAGCAACCACTATCAACGTACCAGAGATTGTTGACAGTTCTTCTTGGCTGTCCCTACATGGATCAAAGATCAGTTAGATTCAGGTACCCAGGCCATAACAGATCTGGGCACACCTTTGGAATCAGTGTAATTAACTAATTGAAGAGACATTCCTGCTTTTGATTCAGGTACACTCAAAGTTTGAGTGTTGACTTTTGGTTTCCAAATGGGGTGTTTCTGTGGTTTCATCACATTGGTTGAGTTCTTTTTAGATGCAGGTTTCTTTGGTGGTGATGTGGCCTTTTTACCTGCTGGCTTTTTAACAGGTGTCCACTCAAGTTTCAATTTTGTATAAACAGCTTGTTTCGTTTGAGTGACATCTTTTGGTTTTGAAACCTGTTTCACAACCTTTGTTTTGCCATTAGGTTTATTAACTCTTTTGACTTTAGACACTTGTTTCTCAACAAATTCTGGTTTCATCTTATCATTCCTTTTGTAAACTGCTTTAGGAGTGTAAGTTGATTTTTGAGTTTTGGCCACATTCCACTTTTCATCAACAGGCTTTGTCACTGGAGCTTTTGTGTTTGAAACCTTAGACTGTTGAGCCTTCATTGGTTCTGAACACTGCTTCCCCTGTGACAAAGCTTGTTGCTTTTGCTTTCTATTTTCACCTGTCATCATTTTCTCCAACATACTAGTCCGTGGGTTTTGCGGATAGTATGGTTGGTAAGGTCTGTTCACACAGTTTGCAGCAAAGTGTCCTGGTTTTCCACACTGAAAGCAATTCATAAGTCTAGGCCCATTAACATGACTACAAAGGTATGAGCGTCTTGGATAAGACGACTTCCATTCAGGCTTGTCATCCCATTTGTGTATTACATGTTTCGGAAATTTTTCTGGTTGTGTAATTAAACAAAATTGTTCCGATTTTGATTTGTTTGTTCTGTTGAAAGTAGACACAACCTGGGGATAAGGGACAAAGTCCTTGGGCTTAGACTCACGACCAACTCTTGTGTTAGGCACACGAATTTTAAAACCATTAACTTTTTCATTAGAATCAGAAACAAGTTTTGATGACAAAGACACAACAGACTGTTTTGACTTGGACATAATAAGTTCTGACACAGGTGCCAGAACATCATCCTTAGGTAAATTAGAACTTGAACTACTAGACTCATGACTCTCTTTAACTCTTAAACATTCAGCATCCTTCTCAGAAACATCCTTGATTCTTACTTCATCTGCACAAGAAATAAATAAATCAGAAGAACTCACATTATTGTTTAATGATGCCTGAGATGGACCTGATTCACATGTGGTTGTCACCAATCTATTCTGATTACCCAAACCATAAGTCAGGTGTTTCTCATTTTCTAATTCCTCTACTGTCATAGGTTTCACACCAACCAAAACACTATCTATTGGAGGTCCTGCTTCATGCATTTCTGAATCAGTTCTATCTACTTGATCCTCCTCGTAGATTATACCTATTATATCTCTAGACACAGGTTGAGGAACATTATTCTTATTCTTTTTCAGTGAAACTAACTCCTATTCCTCCTTTATCCTTTCCAAATCTAACATCAGTGATGCAATTGGACAAAGCCTTACCTGCCTGAAGCATTCTCTTGTTTCTCATTTGATTCACATCTAATTTTACCTGTAACTCATTGTTCTGATGTTTAAGTTCATCTATCTGCTTACTAAGCTCAGCTATTTCTAACTTAGCGTTGTCATACAGAACAGACTTCTGAGTGGCTAGGGCTTGATATTTCTCTATATCTAGTTTCTGTGCTTTGACCTTATCCTCACTCTTTTCCCATCTACCCTTAAACGAACTTCTAGAGCATTGCATGCCAAACAGTTCTATCTCACTATTCTTCCAAAGTTGTCTAAGGCCAGGAATTAAACGAGCACAAGTGGGATTAGTACATACCTTTGTGTTGTCGACCTCGGCAGCAAATGCCTCTTTGTCTTCAACCAGGTTTTCCTCATCAGTGACCACAAAAGCATGCTCTTCATCAGCACCATTCTCCATTTGAGCAATCATGGCACCCGTCAGACTGAGTTCCCTGACCTGCGATGCCCACTGATATTCCCCGCAATCCTGAACTACCAAGGCTTTTGTCTCCGCTTTCCCTTTACCATCACCAGCTTTCTTCTCTTCCTGCTTCTCCCTCTTCGGCTTAGTACACTCCCTTGCAAAGTGCCCGTATTCATCACAATTGAAGCATCTGAGCTTACTCTTATCAAAACCAATCCTGATCTTGTCCTGATCCTTCCAGACATTCCTTCCAGTCTTAGCCATAAACTTCTTAAGACATTCCTTCCAGTCTTAGCCATAAACTTCTTAGCCCGAAAAACTACCATTGCCATCTGCCACGACACATCAAGCATTTCCACATCTTCAGGATTGATTTGATTCAGCTCTCCTGAAAGCATATCAGTAGGCACCAGTGTTCCAGCCATAAGAGCATGATAGCTGTTCATAAATCCCATTCCTAGGGCAAAGTTTGGATCATTGGTAGCATTTCCCTCATCAGGGTTGATCATTCCACTAGAACTTGCTTGAGATCGTGCTACAAATGCAGTCGACTTGGTGTTAGCACTTGAATCATTTCTAGATGAACTTCCAGCTTGCTTTGATCCTACATCTTCAGATAACAATGCCTGATTCAACTTTCCTGCCATGCTCATTGAGCTTAGGTGATTCAACTCCCTTTGCTTATCATCAATCATCTTTGACTTCAATTTGTTGATCAGCTCATCAACAGTTAACTCACTCAGCTTGTTGTTATCTTTGATAATTGAGATGTTGGTATTCCAGTTCTTGGGTAAGCTGTTCAGAAGTTTCAGATTCTTGTCTTCCTGTTCAGGTTCAACATCATAGCTTGACATTTCAGTGATTAAGGACACGAATCTCTGAACTTGAGCTTCAAAGGACTCTCCCTGAATGTGATTGAATAAGTTGAACTTCTGCTTCAGCATCTGTTTTCGACTAGCCTTGATGTCTGGATTACCTTCATAAGCTACCACTAGAGCATCCCATAGATTCTTTGCAGTCTTGTACTTCTTAAATCCCTGAGCAATCTCTGCTGTCAAAGCCATAGTCATAATCACATAAGCCCTCTCATCCTTGTTGCATCTCTCCCAATCGTCATCTGAGTACTCTGCTTTAGTCTTTACCACTCCTATCTTTCGTGCTTCAGTGTGTGTGGGAATGAACGGTCCATTAACAACAGATCTCCACAGTCTCAAATCAACACTCTTCAAATGGTTCTGAAATCTGTATTTCCACTCAAGAAAATTATCCGCTGATGTGAGTCTAGGAGGACGAGTAGTTGATCCAATCTCAAAATCCAATTTCTGATACATGCTCGGTTCGAAATCCATGACGAAAGCTTAGGAAAACTTGAAAACTAAAAGTCCAAAAGTCCAAAGAAAATGTGAGATTACGATCGTAAACACCCGTTTACGATGCTGACACGCGCGCAAGTCGTAAACCTTGATCGTAAACTCCGATTCCGGTAACTTCCAGTCGTAAACTCGTTTCCGATAACTTCCAATCGTACACTTGATTTCGGTTGAATAAAGCGTAAACGCGATTCCGGTCAGAAAAATCATAATCTCGATTTTGCAAGTCGTAAACTCTCAAAAATCGTTCTTGATGTCGTAAACTCAAATTTTCTGATCGGAAACCTTCAAAAACCCGTTCTTGAAATCGTAAACTCTGAATTCTCGAAGAACACCAATCGTAAACCTTCAAGAACAGCAGCAACTTGATCGTAAACACTTCAAACAGCTTCAAACCTTCAAAAACTCGACCTTTTCCAGAAAATGCTTAAATCCAATCTCGTGAGAACCTCGAATCACAGATTCTTGGCTCTGATACCAATTGTTGTTCCGGGATCAACAACCGTTCACGATATTTTGATCTCGAACAAGTGCGGAAACCTTGTACGAGATTGATTCAAGAGAAAGTAAATGAAATAGACTTGATATGAGTGAAACACAACACTAAAAGATCAAATCTTGAATGATCAACAAACTACTTCCTTGGATTGATGATTACGATCGGAATTACAAGAGATAGGCACAAATCGTAAACAACAACTAGCTACAAACATAAACTAAAGGGGTTTATATAGTACCCATTACAACAGCCCTAAGCCCAATCATAAACCCATAAAGAAATCGGTCCAAGAAGCCCATAATCGTAATCACCTTAAGCCCAAACCAAGTTAGCCCAATCTAATGTTCTTGCCTCATAAAGTATAGCCCAATACCTCTTATTTCCTGTAAGGGAATACTTTGTGGCTTGTATATTAAATTATCCATTGGCGGACTATTTTGAAGGCCTATGTGATAGAATAGGTGAAAATTAGTTAGGTTATGGTTATATTTGGTCATTGGGCCATTTTAGACATGTTTGGGCTCAATTAAAAAGTGTTTAGAGGGAGTTTAGTGGGCCTATAGGTGCAAATACGGGGATGAGAGAGGATTTAGGGTTTTTAGGGTGACTAGTTCTCCAAGATGGAGAATCCCTACAAAAAGGAAACCCTCCCCACATTTTAGTTGTTAATTGTGTGTGTAGCTTAAGGTGATCATCGAAATTCTCCATAGAGAATTTCGATCCTGTGTATTGCAACCAAGTTTACAAATCAAATTTTCTTCAATTGGTTTGTGTTTACTTTATTGGTTTTAATCGTTATTTGGTTTATTGCTTATTATTTATTGAATCACCTCTAATCACCGGATTCCGCATGGTGATTATAGGATTTGATATTGCGTGAGGGGATTATCGATCCTTACAATTGGTATCGGAGTCAAGAAACTTTGTTTCAAGGCTCTCGCGATATCGGATTCAAGTTTTTTTGGACTAACGGTTGGAGTTTTCCTTGTGATTTTTCAGTTTTTAGCGCAAAACAGGAGGTGCATGTGAGATTTTGTGCAGGTTTCGAGAGTAGCAGAAGCAAGAAGTTCAAGTTTTATAAGCTATTCGGTTGAAACTGTGGCTTTTACCCTGTTTCGATCGAAAATCTTAGCTTTTCGATCCGATTAGACACTTTTCGACCAACTTCTCGGTCGAAGAGTACTTTTCAATCACCCCCTATTCAATCAAATCCGTGGCTTTGACCCGTTCCGACCTGATCGAAAAGTGTACTTTTCGATCCGTCTACACTTTTCGATCGAGCCGAAACTCTGCCCGATCGAAAAGCTGACTTTTCGATCAAGTCCTTTCGATTATGCTCCATTGATCGAAAACCCCTCTCCGATTGAATACCCCTGTCTGACCGAAAATCACTTTTCGACCCAACATCCCATTGATCGATTACCCCTGTGAAGAATAAATTAGGGTTCATAACTTCTGTTGATCTTATTTTACTCTTTTGACTTTTTTGAATTTCTATTTCTCAAAAGGCGATTTGAAGATATATTTTTTAATTCAGTTGCGAATAATCAAGAGGTAATTTGAATTTCAGAAATTCCTTTGGTTTGACCAAAGATTTGATTTTGACTTTTTATTTTAATTATCCAAGATTTCTGCAACATCATTCCTTCTCCACGGATTGGGTTTCCATTTAAATCCTCTAGAAATTTATTCACGTCAACGACTTTCTGTTTGGTTTTCGGCTCAAGTTGAGGGGTGTTCGGACATTTGAAATTGAGGATATCGCAAGTGGGTATTCAGCCTGTTGGTTTTCGGCTCAATTAATCACTTTGGTTCGGTCTACGTTCTCGGTTCGATCAGCTTGTTCTCGATTATGTTCTCGGTTTGAAAATCGGTTATCGGTTCGGCTCAACTTTGGAGCTTGCTACTAATGATTTCGGTTGAGTTTTCGGTCGAGGTTTTTTTGTTTTCGGTCAAGTTGCGGTTTCGACCGAGTTCAAGATTTCAACCAAGTTGGTGTTTGAGATCACGTTTTCGGCTAAGTTTCAATTTTTCGATCGGAAAATTGGATTTGAGTTGCAGGGTCTTATGTTACTTCGTAGTATTTGAAATTTGAAATCTATATATATAGAAGATGATCCTTGAAAGAAACCGATTCGGAATTTGAGTTTCAGAGTTTTCGACCAAAACCGATATAACGAAATAAATTTCAAAACTCTAAAATTACAAATTTGCCATTGGGATTTATTTAAAACTGGTGGTCCACATCAACCGGTTTTTGAAGCGATAAACGGCCACTCAATTCAAGTTGGTGCAAATTATTTTTGATAGGATTTTGTTCGCTGAATTTTTCTGCACCTTGTGATATAATTTTTGTCTTGAGATTTTGTGATCAGCTTAATGGCAGGGATTCAAGCTAGTTCTTCTTTAGTTATGGAATGCTCTAACTCTGCATTGCATAGAATCGATTAATAAGTATAAAAATATGTGCTTAAGTGAACAAATAGACTGTATAAATGCCGAGGATAAACTCAAGAAACATCTAGAACAACTCAATGCCTACAAAAAGAATATAGAGTCTTTAGATGAAGAACTCAGTCAGCAGAAGTATCTTTTCCGGACATTCCGTGAAAAATTTGCTAAAGAAGAGGAGGAAAAGCAGAAGATCAATCATGCTAATGGAGCTTGGATTTGTAACTGCGAGGAATGCTTAAACCCCACTTGTTGTGCTTTGATTAAATATTGGGAGAGCAAGTTTACAAACGAATGTAAAAATCATTCAACAACGATGAAAGATGCCAACGAATATAAAGATCGTGCAATAATTTATAGAGAAAAGTTTGAAGCTATTAAACAAGATCTAGCTCGCTGTTAACAATATAAGAGTGATAAAAACACCTATTTAAGAGTAGCCGAACGCAAGGTGGAGGAATTGACTCAAGAACTCACTGAATAAAGGCAAAGTTTAATGCTACTGAAACTACTTTGGAGAAGCATCAGAACATTCAACAGAAAATGATAGAATCTCATCATGCTCTGTTTAACTCAGTTGATCGATTGAAGCCTGTCAAAGACAACAAACAAAGAAGAAAAGGCTGCTGAGAAGAAGCTGAATCAGTATCCAAAAATCGATATTGTGTACTTCAAGGTTGTGGATGAAGTGCAGCGAGAGAAGGTGATCATGAAAACAAAACCCAAGGGGAAGATATTTATGACATCTGGGTCTATGTTTGACCAAGAACCAGATCCTGGCTATGAACTACCATCCTTCTCCTCCAAATTCAAAGGATTAGGGTCATCCACCAATGCTTCTACAAGTGGACTCTATGTTGGGAGGCCAAAGATCACCATTCAATCTCCAAGTGTGAAACCAACAACTGCAGTAAAGAATGAAAAGCAGAAGAGAGTGGATGTGTCTCCTGTTTCTTCAGTAGGCTCATGCAGTTGCAGTTGTAGAAATGCTGCCTCGACATCAAAGAATACATGGAGCATAAGAACTAAAAAGATAGATTCAACTCAAGCTTCGAGGAACCAGTCCACAGTCAACCCTGGATCTGCAAACGGTCAAAGATGCAGACACAAGCAAATGGTGCTCCACCTCAGCAACTGAAGACAAACGGTTACAAGTCTGACTTCTATCTAAAGAAGCAGACTTGTTTTAATTGTGGCAATCCTGGTCACATTGCCCGAAATTGTCTCTATCGCCCCTATGAGCCATATTATCCGCAAAGTCAGAGTGTTTCATCTCAGGAATCAGTTAAGTCTAAGGGAATGAAGGTGCAACCACCCAAGGAAATGAAGACTGTTTCTCCTAAGATAAAACCCTCTGATGAACATTGGAGGGCTGCCAAAGAGCAGAGAAATTTTTCAAATAAAAAATATGTTATTCCAAATTATGAAAAGTTTCATAAAAAGGTTAAGAAACCGATTTCAAATTAACACAATGTTGAAAAACCTAAAGTTACCCCTCAAAAGGTAACTAAAATTGTTTTGAAAAGAAAACCTGAAATGAAAAAGGTTGAAAAACCTAAAGTCATTACTCCAAAAGTGATTGAAACAACTCATAAATCACCTCAAATTTGGAAACCTAAATCAATAGCAGCCACAACTCCAATCCCTGATTTTACAAAGGGCATGTGTTTAAAAGAAGTAACTTTCACTGACTCTTCTATTATACCCAGAACAACAATGGCCTGGGTACTAATGGCTAACTAATCTCTCACATTGTGCAGGAACAGTCAAGGAGGACTTTCATTAACCTTTGTCTGTTTGTGATAGTGATTGTTCCAGGCATATGATAGAAGGCATCTCTCCATTACATGACATGCAAATTCTCAATAGTAGGGATGTTCTTCTAGTGAGAGGTAACTCTAACAAATAAGCAAGGTACTATACGGATTGGTTGTTTCTTGACTAAAAGTACTCTGAGGTATCATTCTGCATAAAACAAAAACACTGTTTTGAAATATTAAAGAAAAACTTGAAGGTTAGCTTGGCCAGTTTTAGTAGATATTGTGTGATGTGTTAGTGTGTTCATAAAAAAGGAAAAGAAAAGGAGTGTGTTGTTATTAAAAATCAAAAGGCAAGGGGAAGAATAGAAAAGATGAAAGAAAAGTTGAAAAACCTTGACCCTCAAAAATTGTGCTTTTTAATTTTTAATTTTTTGTTTATGTGTTTGAGAAGGGGGGAGGTGAAATAAATTTCCGTTCTGAGAATGACTGACACGCGTAAGGCTGAAGTGAAAGACATGCTTCAAGGTGATGTGCTCGGTAGACTCAGTTCCAAAAACAAAGGTATGGGTCATAACCCTTAAAGATAAAGTATGTCATTTGACGAGAAACACACATTTAGGTTAGTTGCATGTTCTATTTGACTGCGAAATTGTCCCCGATACACACGCCGAACTCGGAAGTGTTGAATCGAAATTGGCATCCTCTATGTTTTGTGTGAGCAAAGACCTGGGGATGTCAAAGCCATTAGTCAGTCTCACCTCAATTTTGCGTAAGCAAAGACCTGGTGTAGACTATACTGACGCGTTAATCAGACTTTCCTCTGTTTTGTGTAAGCAAAGACCTGGTTAGTCTGTATTAACGTGCTTGCAGATAGTTGTATATAATTTACACCCAAAAGATGCCAATGTGCACAGCAAAAGAGACCTTCTAGCATCCAAAACCCTTTAGCATTGACTTTGCAATTAGGGTTATGTGTTTGATGAAAAGTTAACATCTGGCTGATAAATGCCTCTGAGTTGAAATCATACAAGTCTTTGTATATTATCCCTATCTCTTAATGATCTGTTCTTTCTCTTCCCAACCAAGTCTCGAGAAAAGATTCAAAACTTTGGATACGGGTATGTGAAAATATGTGGTAGGGAATGATTAAGCTTGATAGACTGCACATATTCATTACCTAGGATTTGTGTGTGACTGTCTTGTGTTCATAATTAATATATCTAAAAGATAAATAAGTGACAAACAGCCTAGAAAAGAGGAACATGGGTTTAAAGAGGATCAATATACTAGCAATCACCTATACGTGTTCTAGTAACAAATGCTGAAAAGGGTTCCTCAGTTCAGACAAAGACAGTTTGATCCCAAATAAAACCTTCTCGTTTAGTAATCTGGTATGTTTCTTTTATTTTTATTTTTCTTTTGAGTTATCTTAAGTTTTTATTGTTTATTTTCAACCATGGCCAGGTTAATTTGAAGGTTTTAATATGTTTTTGTGGGTTTTATGCAAGAAAGTATGCCCGTCCTCAGAATCTCAGGGGGAGATAATGTGAAGAGTCATGGGGTTCAGGGAAAGTATTTATAGGAAACCCGTAACATATGTTGGGGTTTTTTTTAGTTAAATAATGCTAACCCGATAACCAGTCATCATATGTCTGGTTAGTGTCTGTTCCATGTTGTGCTTGACATGTTAATTGAAAAAAAAGACAACTCATGGACAAGAAAGTCAAGGACTCGGTTGACCAAAACACTGATGTTGCTACTAATATAGTTGAAGAACCAGCCGGAAAAGGAATTACCCCATGCTCAGGGAAATTTTGTTGGTTCAAGAAAAGCTTCCAAATATTTGAGAAGATTCCGTTCTCATGTTGAGGGGAAGCAATAGGCATCATTGCAGTTAATGAAGAGAAGATGCAGAGCTGTCATAACACAAAATTTTTCAAGCCAAGAAATTCAAGAATGCCAAGACAGGTTTTTTTTTAAAAGTTTTACCCTCTGAAGTCATAAGCAAGTCAAGACAGTTATCGATGATTCAGCAAGGACTCAACATATTTCAAGAAGGAGCAAGTATTTGAGAATCCTCCTCTCATAATTTGTTCATCATTTGCAGTTCAAGCTGATGCTGATTGAGAGAACACTTTCGTTGTTTCCCAATGAAGATTATTAAAGAAAAGAATCTTAACCAACCAATGTTAAGTCGAGGAGAAGACTGCAAGTCTGAAAATTGAAAGTAGACGACATTTAATATCACAAGCCAAGGGGATGATTGTAAGGGAATAATTTGTGGCTTATGTATTAAATTATCCATTGGCGGACTATTTTGAAGGCTAGAATAGGTGAAAATTAGTTGGGTTACGGTTATATTGGGTCATTGGGCCATTTTAGACATGTCTGGGCTCAATTAAAAAGTGTTTAGAGGGAGTTTAGTGGGCCTATAGGTGCAAATACGGGAATGAGAGGGGATTTAGGGTTTTTAGGGTGACTTGTTCTCCAAGATGGAGAATCCCTATAAAAAGGAAACCCTCCCCACATTTTAGTTGTTGATTGTGTGGGGAGCTTAAGGTGATCATCGAAATTCTCCATAGAGAATTTCGATCCTGTGTATTGCAACCAAGTTTACTAATCAAGTTTTCTTCAATCAGTTTGTGTTTAGTTTATTGGTTTTAATCGTTATTTGGTTTATTGCTTATTATTTGTTGAATCACCTCTAATCACCGGATTTTGCACAGTGATTATAGGATTTGATATCGCGTGAGGAGATTATCGATCCTTACATTTCCTTATAATTTTTCACTAGGCTTGTGGTATTAAATGTCTTCAACCTTCAAACTTCTTGTTCTTGACTTGCTGGTATAGGTGTTGGTGAAGATCTTTTCTGTAGTAATCTTTATTAGGCAGCACGAGAGACTGTTTTCGGATCTTTCTCTCTATCAACATCAGTTTGGACTTCTATAGATGAATAAGTAATAAGAGGAGGATTCTCATTTACTTGTTTTTCTTGAATGAACTCTGGTCGATACTGAATCATTGGTAGCTATCTGTTATGCCTTCAATTCATCAAACGTTGACTTTGGCATACTTGGTTATTGTTTGAGCCATGTCATCTTCTCCATCAACAAGGACCATCACATGATCTGCTTGCTCTGCATCTTTTTCTTCAACATCTGCATTGATGCACCCAACTTCTCCTCAACTTGTGAACAATTTCTTCAGTACCTTAGGAAGCTTTAATAGAACTAACAAACTTCCCCTAAACATCAGATTTCCAATAGGGTAAGTCGTTTCTGGCTGGTTCTTCAACAGAAGCAGCGTCAATAATACTTTGAGCAACAAAGTCATTCTTCTCCTTTTCATTCATCAAACTATCTATCACAACAAAAACCAAACACAAACCAGATAGATGATGACTGGTTTCTGGGTTAGTATGTGAATAACATTATTTAACAAAAAACCCTAACATAGATTACGAGTTTCTTTCCTTTGAACCCGAGACCTCTTGTCACTTTCCCTCAGGATTCCGTTAACTTACACTAATGACTTCCCCTCTAGATAATTCTTAATCCCTCCTTTTGAGGGGGGGGGGGGGGGGGCATACATTCATGCATAAAACCCATAGAGAATTTTGATATAACCTAGCCAAGTTGCAAATAGCACTAAAAACTTAAGAAATCTAAAAAAAAAAAACAAACACAAAATAAATATGTACCTACCAAGTCACAACCGAGAAGGTTTATTATGGATCAAACTATTATCTATTGAACTGAAGAACCCTTTTAAGCATCCATTACTCGAACAAGTCCATGTGATTGCCAGTATATGGGTTCACTTTAAGCTTACATTCCTTGCCTTTACTCAGGATGTTTGTTACTTATATTATATTTTAAATGCATTAATTATGAACATTCAATAAGTCACACACAAATCCTAGGTAAATAAACGCTGGGTATATCAAGCATATAGTTTCCCTACCACATATTTTCACAACTCTATCCAAAAGTCTGGAACCTTGATCTAGAGATAGATGAGAAGAGAAAATAGTAGATCTCAAGAGAAGTGGTAAAATATATAAGTCATCTGATTTCCTAGTGGTTTTTCAATCAGGCCGCAACCTAATGTGTGACACGTAGTACACATCAGTAACATAAGGCTTAAGGGTTTTCCACTTGAGGGTCTCTTTTGTTGTGCTCTTTGGCATCTTTTTTGGTGTAATAATATAGATTTTAATTACTTTTGTTTAGTGATCTACAACAACATTGGTCAAGACACCTCCAGGTATTTGCTCACGCAATACAAAGGAGAGTCTGACTAATGACTTTGACATCTCCAGGTCTTTGCTCAACAAAATAGAAGGGACGCCGACTTTTTTAGCTTAGTTTCATACTCTTGGATTCAAGCGTGTGTATCGGGAACATATACATGCAGTTAAAGAATATACACTAACCTAAGTGTGTGTTTCCTATCAAATGACATATCATATCTTTAAATGTGCGTCACATACCTTTTGCGACCCGGAAACAAAGCCTACCAAACCTATCATCTTGGAACTTGCCTTTCACTTCAGCCTTACGCGTGTTAACCATCTTTAGATAGAGCTTTATATCATTTCACATCCTTCTCGAACAAAACAAAAGAAATCAGTTAGTCAACTCTTTCCCTGCTTTTTATTTTTTTTACGAAACAAATGGCCAAGCTAACTTATAAAGTTTATGAAATTTTAGAGCGTCAATCATCATAAAAAATGGGTTTTGTTTCAAACAGTGTCATACTGTCACACTCCCAAAAATCCACATGCGGAATACCTCCGCAGGGAGCATGACAAACCAGGAGCGCAGTCCATTAATTACACCAAATAGCCAGTAATTAATAAAAAATGTTTCATATTTCATTAAAATATAAATTCAGAGTTTTACAAACACGAACATGTAAATACAAATAAAAACCTAAGTAAAAACATCGCCTCCCAAGGTGTCGAAGGGCACTAAAAGTGTTGCAAAGACTCATGCATGCGTACTCGTGATACTCAGAAATCTGCAACCTGAGAAATAACAAGCTAAAAAGTGCCAACACACAGATTTATCAGTTCAAAAACAGTTCAAAATGAGTGAGCATAATCACTAATATATATATTAGATAGCTAGCTAGGCTATATACATGAAACTTTACACGTGATGGTCACCGAAGCTGACAGTTGTTTGTAGTTTTCCTTGTTACATTGAGGACAAATATAACACCCGTTCGATATCCAATCGTGTCAGCGCGACTGACCCGGGTAGGGTTTTTCAAACCCAGTAGTACTACAATATATTTTCCGCTATCATCACCAAATACTAACGTACCATGAGAAGGACTTTGTTGTGTAGTGTGCCTCAATAATAAGTAATCGAGAGATATATAAAAATCTAATTATCTCAGTTGTGTAAATCATGCATGTTAATCTCCCCCAATAGGATTTAAAATAGTAAAATTGGGCCGTGAAACTCACCTTCGGGTGCACAGCAAGTCAAGATAAACATTAACAACAAGTAGCAACTAGCAGGTCTTGTGTACTCTACCAAAAACCTAATGAGCATATATACATAAGTGTGTCAATCGAAAAACGACTAAGTCTAGACCAACGGTGAAAGACAGACAATGTCAACTATGACATGACAAAGATCATGATGTCCAAAACGAGTCGAGGATGATACATAGCAAAAAATCATGACGATTACAAAAGTCGACAAAAAGTATATTATTAACTAATAATATACGTCTATGAAATCGGATGATAAAATATGTATATATATATATATATATATAAATATATATACATCACCAAATGTACAATTATGTTGATAACGAGTACTCAAAATATACCTATATATATAAATATTCATGTAAATATATATATATATATATATATCTAACGTTTAGAATGCTTATAATGAAAGATACGTATAATTATAATTATCCACTAACGTATTTTGTACACAAGTGTAGAGACTTATAAAACGTTCCATTTATATTTATTTAATACCAAGATATATATATATATATATATATATATATATATATTTCTTTTCAGTCGTTTATAATATATACATATATACAAATCCTTGATAAATAATTAAAATATATATATATATATATATATATATATATATATATATATATATATATATAGGGAAAGGATCATTTGAGAACCAATTTGATTTGAGAACTAAAAAGAACAAATTTGAGCCAAAAGTTATTTACATGTATCCCCCCTCTCATGAATTGTAGTGGTCCCCCCCCCTGAAATTTGTGGTTGAGATTTAGTTCTCAAAAGTTCTCAAAATAAAAAGTTCTCATTTGAACCTAACCCCATATATATATATATATATATATATATATATATATATATATATATATATATATATATATACTAGTGGGGTACTCGCGCGTTGCGACGGACAACGGTTTATAGCGCACTATTTGTCTTATGTTAGTGCGATGTAACGCGATAACAATCTATAAAGCGGTACATGCGTGATCAGGGGCAGCGATAATCAACCAACGCGGTACTTGTTGTTTGTTAACTTATCAATCCTTTCAAGATATATGGCATTGTATGTTTGTTAGTTTCTCATTTATAACATCAATTTTATTTATCTAACGAAACTAAAAATAATTAAACACCTTCCACGATCATTTGCATTCATCTTCCACGGCAAATCACTATTCATTTGTATTAATCTTCTAGGCCAAATGACTTAAAGTGGGTTTCATGAATGTTGTATTCGGACATGATTTGCATTATTCTTCTAGGCCAAATGACTTATAGTGAGTTTCATGAATGTTGTATTCGGACATGGTTTGATAGTATTCTCGCGGACTTGAAATTATCGTTAAAATCAAATCTTATAACCATGAATACCATTATGATCCTGTAAGAAAGAAATTGCAGTTGTCATCGTGTAATTCTTATAGTAACCTCATATTTTGTTTCAACAATAATAGACAAGTTGGTAGTTTGTAAAATGGGTTGCAATCAAGTTGTAATCATGTTCAACGGGTCTACGGTTGTTTTAAATGAGCTAAACCGGGTTAAGGGATCAACATGTTTTACTCAAACAATTCATGTCAACCTTAAACACACCTAAGTTTTAAATGGGTTAAACCGGGTTAAAGGGTTCAACATGTTTTACTCAAACAATTCATGTCAACCTTAACCCACCTAATTAAGCATAAGTTGTTTAAATAAATCTAGCTGTTCACAAAAAAAAAAAAAAAAGATTACTACCTAAATAGTTCAAACCAGCAAGCTATTAGTGAAGTAACAACTATGTAAAAATGAACAAAAAGGACTCCAAACATATTAAAGAAAAACCATGTTAACCCATATCCACTTGACCCGCTATTAAACTCCCTGAGTTGCTCATTCTCACCAAACGACCTTTAACCTTGCTCATGCCTGTTTGAATCTTGTGAATCTGTCAGTGAGGCTCTTCTAGCGCTGAACTAGACAAACTTAAAACCCAATGCATCTCAAATTCTGTAGAATTGCATCAGTAAACTTAATCCATGTCATCAAAAGCCATTGAAAATAAATTTAAATATCCAATAAGTAAAATACACATGTCCATATTAATTATGTAAAAGATTGAGCAAAGAACATCTATATATAACAACGAAACAAAACTCAGTGTCAATATAGAGTGAACTTGAAAAATAAAGTTTATTTAATATTTTAAGATGTTTTATGACATTAAATTGAGAGGAAAAAGAAATCCAATCCAACAAACCTAGTATAAATGGTCAACAGACTACTGGTCAAGCTTCAAGTAAAAGGAAATCATCATATGGAAATGGACACCCCAACAACCTGTATAGTTAGAATAGGCTCGGGTCAGGGAAGGTTTTATTTTCATGTCGTAATAGATGTATAGGACTATAGTATGGGTCAAACGGGTCACTTTAGAAACAATAAATTTGACCAGACCCGTTTCAACTTGAACTTATTTGACCCGTTACAGCATTATACCCAACGTGTGCCTGAATCACCCAATGAGTAACTGAAGAAAATATAAATTTCCCTAGAAATTTCATATATCCTAATAAACTCTCTCTGATGATTCAACCTATAAGAACTTAAGGATATAAGAAGTTTTTCTTATTTTGAACTAAAGGTGTATAGGTTGAATAGGCTGCTAGTTGTCCAACAAAAGTTTAACTTTAGCAAACATACTAATATATTTGGATGAAAATCTAAATATTACAAAAGTTTAAAGATGTTGACATGCCTAGAAAATATATCCTATCAAACTCTTTTGATATCAACTCGAGTGTTGATCCAAATGAGGTGCATACCTGCTATTTTAACTGTCTCCACTCTCCAGGCTTTGAGTCATAAAGGAAATTTCTGCACACACCATTTTCTAGACGGGTCTTCTTTGCCCGTCTCTGGGTCATAAGAAAAAACACTTCGAACACACAAACTTGTTGTTTTTCCATCAAATGGATTGATCTGGTCAAAGGTCATCCAAAGTAAAGTAAAAACGCGCACAGTTCTTAAGATTCAAAGCTAAATCAAATATACACAAAAAATAATTAAAAAGAATCAGCTTTTTATTACATCAATTTAACCAACCAGCCAGAAACAATTACACCCCGTTTGTAGCCACAAAAAGTATATGAAAACAAAACAGGTGTAAATTACCTGTTAAATACAAATCGTATGACAGTCCCATTCCTATCTTATGCCATTCATTTAACTTGCTAGTGAACAATTCCTTGCCCTGCAACTGAACAAGAATTTACATAAAAAAATTACTTCATTCAGTAATAGGACCCTAAGTATTGATCTTCACCACCGCCGCCCGCCGGTTTAGTAAACATTAGGTATAAATTATGCAAAAACAAACACAGTTGTGATTTCCTATTTTACAGTCAAGAGAGCTGGCCCTATACCAAATTGATTTCTAAGATGCTGTTGTTTCACTTATTTGATGAGTTTGGCAACCTCGTCTATTTAGTGTAACCAATCCATTCACCTACAGAGAATGAAACGATGTAACCTTAAAGCATTTCATTTTTTATGTCATACATAAGGATTTGTTACAAAATGAATAATTATTCTGCTCGTAAATAAACAATACTTGTTGAAATACGAAGAGGTTAATTATTATCCTCATAAGTAGAACATTTTGACTTTACATAGTTAACTACTTAAGTAAAGTAACTATAATTACCTCTCTGTTGTCAACTTGAGCATGGAAATAGAGCTATTAAGAACTCTCTAATCCTTTTTCTGCTCTAAACTTAAGCTAGGAAAATACTGAAGATGGTTATTATTTGCAATGAGTATGAGATAGAAATAATAATGATGTGCACACCATATGTAAGACGAAACACATATTTTAAACACGATAAACCACAATGCTCGAATCTGCATAAAAGAACACATATTTTCACAATGCAAGATAAAGTGATAAAGTAGGAGGCACGATCAATCCGTTCAAACAATAGGAGGCAGGAGATTAAGCATTAATCACAAATCATGAGTGTAACATAAATACAAAACATAAACAACAAACAAACACAAAATTTAGGAGCAAATTTTATACTATATTTGTGAACCATATCTAAAACCAGTAGATTATATAGCACACCTTATTTTTTTAACCCCCTCATGTAGGCACATAGAACATCATTTAACATCAATTTAACCCCAATGTAGTACACTTTAAATCCTCTTGCCAATAGTCTTGCAAAAAAAAAAACAAACTTCATATAAACAAAAACATGATCCAATTTTCGTACATGTTCTGAAAAGGAAATCGTATCAACTTTTTAGTAAAACAAAGACCATAAAATATGTAGGAGAAATAGAATCAGTTGATTTGTGGAAAATTTCTACACACAAAAACTTTTTTGGGAACATATAATATGCAATCCTTTTAATCTTTTAAGACACCAACCAAACAACATTTCTACATAATTGAAAACACAGATGTCTTCATCCTTATGCAATATGATGATAAGCTCTACAAAGTTGTTCTAGGAATGGTAAATTTGTCATTTGAAATGTGTTTTGAAGGTTATTATCTTATTAGAGAAACAAAAGCTTCTAAAACTTTCTAATACCTTAAAACAGTAGCAGAGATGAAAAACAAAAACTTTTAAAGTTTCCTACACTGATGAGCAAAATGGAACGAAATGGAATAAAATGAACGATTTTGGAAATGAGCAAAATGAACAAATTTACTCACTGTAATTAGACACACTTATTAGAGTTTCTGTAACACCTTTGGTAAAACCCTCGAGCTTGAAATATAGAATTTCAAGGAAAAAAAAACTTTTTTTTTGGAGACATGAGGACCGCATGCCCTCTCTGGATCAACCTCTCGCGGTCCTCATGACCCGTCGGGTCGCTGGGTCAGGATCCGCGTGTTTTTACCCCATGAGGACCGCATGGGTGTATGTTTGTGTACCTCGCGCGGTCCTCATTGACTCCCAGTTGTATAAAAATGAGATTTCTCTCATTTTCTGCTCATTTGCTCATTCCCAACTTAGAGAGCTCTAATTTTTCGACTGGTAATCCCCTGTGGAGGCCATCTCTGGCCAAAGGAAGCCTCGGGTGTGAAGATTCAAGCACATAAAAGTTCCCCGAAGCTCGGGTAAGCCTCTAGTTCGTTTGTTTCTCCAATTTGACTTAAGCTATGTTGTGGGTTCTTACTGATCAGTGGAATTTACTAGATTTTGAGGCTTGCATGTCCGATCCATGATGATCTAAGGCTTACGGGAGCAAATTCATGGTGAAACAAGGTTAGTTTGTGTCGGGTTTTGCTTTATATCAAGTTTTTGGATGATCCATTGCCTAAAATCGGTTTTGATGATGCATGCAAGGGTGGATTCAGCTTCTGGAGTGATCAAGAACCTTAGAGAACTGAAAAACCCGCTTGGAGAAGCTCGGTACAAGTTTTGTTGCTAAAGGTGCAAGTCTTTTATGCATGCATGTGTATTTTCGGGTTTGTTGATGCTTCTGGAATATTTGGCCTGGGAAACCCACCATCTCAGTGACAAGATTGTCACATAGGAAGAGATTGGTAATTGGGTGGAGGCGGTGTTTGTAGTTTTGTGTTTAAAAACCCGAAAACCGAGTATTTTGGACTTTTCAAAATGGGTTAATGACACCTGAATGATCTCAGTGGCTCTTGGCCCTAAATCTGAGTTAGAATCAGTCCATAGATGGAAACCAAAATATTGGAATGATTGAAATTGGTTAAACCCGCTTGCAATATGATTTTGGGTAAATTTGGAACAAAACCGGGACTTATAACTTTGGTTAGATAGGGCCTCAGTGCCTAAATTCTTGATATTTGGCTACTGGAACATGTTGGAACAAAACCCCGTTGTCGAAACGAGCTAAAAATGCAAAATGGGAAAAATTCACTAAATGACAAAATAGTCGATGAGGACCGCATGGATTTCGTTCGTTGATTCGCATGAGGTCCTCATCGCCTGGAAAGTCAAACTGGTCTATTGACCACCCATGAGGACCTCACAGGGTGTTTTTCTGTTTCGCATGAGGTCCTCATGTGTCCCTGGAAAATTTAATGTATTGTTTTGTTGGATGATTTTTGGAACCACCGAGCTACCCGGTTATAGTTGTTTACGAGTAGGGTCTGTAAAATTACCAGTAGGGAATATTTTACTACTCGGTTGGGCCCGATGATCTCGTACGGGTGTTTTGGCCGTTCGGTGAATCCCTCGGGAATATCATTGACTTCCCCGTTTGTTATCGCTGCGGTTACCAAAGTGTCGTGTGCGCACTTCTAGTATGGAGAGGTTCTGATATACTATTATATATATGTATTTTAGACTCACATCTGTGATACAATTGTTGGACCTTGGATTCCTCGTGCCCGGTGACGTTCTAGTTTTCCGCCCATTGTAATCTGTGAGTTGATAGCTTTTCCCCTTCTTTTATTTAAATGTTTTGGGGTGTACATGAACTATGTCTTGTTGTGTTACTTGTTACTGTGCTTAGGTACTTGTTACTGTGTTATAAATTTACTGCATGTTACGTGACGTTCATGACAGATTAGTATGGTTAATTTAGGTCCGTGTGGGGCCACAAAGACATATATTGCACCAATACAGCTGTAGAGGTAGATCAAGGTTTCTCATACCCGTTCTTGTTGATCCATTAGGGGTCGGGTGATGGCGTATATGCCTAGTCATGGGGAGCGGTGACGACCACTGGTCCGTTTACCCCTCTCGAGTGCTGGTTTAACCATAGGAATTTATAGCAGGCACAGTGTTTTTGTAAACAAGTTTTGGTTGCTTAAATGAGTCAAATGCGCTACGACTCACCAACAACTTTATGTTGTTGACGTCTTTTTGGTTCATGTGCAGGTAAGTAAAGCTATGGCGGAAGTCACGTTCTTGTTTTGGGACGAGATGGTTTTGTGGGTTTTGGGGATCTCGTTGTTGTTATTTCGTTATTATGACTGTCATGACTTTATTGTCTTGTTTGTTTGTGCACTCACCGTACTTGTAGCCTTAGAGCGTCCCTGGGCTTAGTTTGATTGTGAAACTTGGTTGTAAACCTATGATGTTATGATTATCTACCCTTGGGGTTTAGTTATGTCTTGTTGGACGGGTCGTCCGCTATTGTGCGCCTTTGTTATTCTTGTATCTTGTCTGTTTGCTTCCGCGAGTTCTGGTACGGACGGCCGGTCCCACGTCCTCTCCCCCGCGCCTGGCAGGGCGCGGCGGGGCAGGGTGTGACAGTTTCCATACCAAAATCGGTATTCCAAATATTAGACACACTTGAAAGTAATAACAACGAAAATACAAACTGAAATAGGCCACATATTAGGAACCAAAATACAAACTGAAATTACCAATTCATGAAGAAACTGAGTAGATGACAGGAATTTAAAGCGCTGATGAACCTAGCAGAAATGAAATTGAATGTACCTGAAAAATACAAAAATTCAAAAAACCAGAGCTTAATCAGATTTAAACTAAAGATATCAAATTCAAATAAGAAATATAAAAATACAAAACTTCAAATCATGTATTACCAGAAATTGAAAGCCGATGGGTATGGATATGTCAAATGAGATGAATCTTGCAATGACTTTATAGCATGGTTCACAATTCAACCTAGCCTCCATCCTTGTCAAAATCATAGACGAATCCGTGTGAAACAAATGAGAGAACCGTCCGATTAGGGCTCCAATTGAGAGGAACCATTGGATTTGTGCTTTCTTTAACATCTGTATGAAATATGGTCGGATTTAGGTCCGTGTAGAAGAAAAGGAAGAAAGACGAACAGAAACTTACCGGATTTGGGTGAAAGATGAGCACAACACAGTGGATTTGGGAAGGAGCACCATCGCAATCGTTGATCTGCAATCGTTTTTGTTTGTTTTCCTGCAATCTTCCTCTTCTAGGTCTGAAAAGGAAAAGCGGTAACCTGGTTTGAATAAGAATACCCAACCCACATTGAGGACCCGGTTCTCACTTTTAAACATTTGGGCTTTAGCTAGTTGTACAATATGCATCATACTCTTGTAGAACTCTTAATTTTTCAACACTTCAACTTTCTCTTTCTTATATATATATATATTAAAGTATTAAAGATATATGTTTAAACTTTGCTTGAACCAAATGAACGGGGTAATACAATAAACAAAATATCAACGAGATTTACAAGTTTAAAATACAAAAAGGAACAATTCGATTAAGGTTTTAAGGTAATAAAAGTTCCAAACAACACAAATTAGCAAAAATAACAAAATCAGGAAACATTTGGAGGTCACGGGCTTCGAACCCAAGACCTCTAGTTCACAAAACAATTACCCAACCACCGGGACAAATCCCCGATTGTTAACAAGTTTGATTCAAAAACCTTATATCCATTAGTAGTGAACAAGAGGGTGAGGATTTCCAGAAAACAAAATATAAACGGTGAGGCCAGGACTAGAACCCGCGACCTGTGGGATGCAGCGCGCATAACCGCTGAGTCTTTGCGCGTTTTTT
>JBCNJP010001989.1:0-11647 GCA_039602395.1 Deinandra increscens subsp. villosa | reverse complement strand
CAGAAAACCTTGATATTAGTAAGACTAATGTTGCAACAAGTTGTAAAAAATCAAATAAAGCTTGGATATTTGATTGTGGTGCAACGGATACTATGACATTTGAACTCGAAGACATGTGTTCAATGTCAAAACCACAACGAACCCACATTCAAACCGCAAACGGTGATATTGTCCAAGTAAAAGCCGGTGGAACAATTGAAATCTCACCAACCTTAAAGCTATCAAATTGCTTATATGTTCCATCTTTATCTCATAAACTATTGTCAATTAGCCATGTGACAAAAGAATTGAATTGCACTGTAATAATGCACCCAACCTTTTGCATTTTACAGGATATCAGGACGGGAATGATCATTGGGCGTGGCACTGAACGTCAAGGATTGTATTACGTGGATGAAGTGACTCAACAAGGTACTGTGATGCTGGCTCATGGAACTACAAATAGAGAAGCTTGGTTATGGCATAGAAGGTTGGGGCATCCATCCACAGGCTATTTACGTCTTTTATTTCCTAAAATATTTTCATCAAAAGAACTGTTAAATTGTGACACTTGTATTTTGGCAAAGAGCCACCGACATTCCTTTAAACCAAATAACACTAGAGTTAAAATTCCTTTTTCATTAGTTCATACAGACGTATGGGGTCCCGCAGAAATCACTGGGGGACAACACTTTCGATACTTCTTAATCTTTGTGGATGATTGCACTCGCATGACATGGATTTACTTCTTGAAACACAAGTCTGAAGTTTGTGATAAATTCACTACTTTTTATACAATGGTTAAAACCCAATTCCAAAAGGACATCCAAATCCTACGTTCGGATAATGGAGGAGAGTTTGTGAACTCCACTATGAAACAGTTCTGTCAAGAAAAAGGGATAATCCATCAGACCACATGTCCACATACACCTGAACAAAATGGTGTAGCAGAACGGAAAAATCGCATTCTCCTTGAAATAACCCGTGCGCTCCTAATTGAATCTCAAGTTCCTAAATCCTTTTGGCCTGAAGCCCTTGCTACAGCCACCTATCTAATCAATCGACTCCCAACTAAAGCTCTCGAACTCAAAACCCCTCTCCAAACCTTGTCAGAATTTACACAGCTTCCCACCACACTCACCCTTCCTCCAAGAGTTTTTGGTTGCTCCGTTTTTGTTCACATACCTAAGAATGAACGAAATAAACTTGATCCATGCGCTGAAAAATGTGTCTTTGTGGGCTATGGAGTTAATCAAAAAGGATATCGATGTTATAGCCCCAAGAAGCGTCATGTTTTTACTACCATGAACTGTGACTTCCTTGAAACTGAGTTTTTTTACAACACCCAACCCAACGGTCAGGGGGAGAAAGAATGGAATGACACGTTGAGTTGGTTAACTTGGTTACCACCATCAGATGAAGTTAATCACAGTACACGAGCTGAGTCACCATCCGTACAAACTGAGACACTTGCAGACAGTGCCAATGAACATGATCATCTCGACCCGGTATCTAAGGTAAGTAATTCTCAAAACCATGAAGATGATAATTCTGAAAATTTACCTAACCTTGATCATGAGATAGCACAGGACGAGCATGTTACTTCATCACAAGAAGCACAAAACGAGTCAGGGACCGTACAGGAGAAATATGTTCTTCCCCCAAGAGCAAACAGAGGAGTCCCTGCAAAGAGATTCACTCCAGAGAAAGCGCCTCGACACTCCAACTATCCTGTGGAAAATGTGGCTACGGGAAATTTGTCGAAGGAAGCTAAGGCGTTCATTTCCTCTGTTTACTCCGAAGAAATCCCCACTACCGCTAAGCAAGCGTTAAAATCAAAGAACTGGGAAGAAGCAATGAAAATAGAGATGGACGCGCTCAGAAGGAATGACACATGGGAAAAATGTACCTTACCAATCGGAAAGAAACCAGTCGGTTGCCGCTGGGTTTTTTCAATAAAGCACAAACCGGATGGAACAGTTGAGAGATACAAAGCCCGACTGGTTGCCAAAGGATACACTCAGACGTACGGGATTGACTACTCTGAGACTTTCTCTCCAGTTGCCAAGTTTGACACAATCAGAGTCCTGTTCTCAATAGCGGCAAACGAAGGATGGCCACTTCATCAATTCGATGTCAAAAACGCCTTTCTTCACGGGGAACTAGAAGAAGAAGTCTATATGGAGGCACCTCCTGGGTTTGCCGACAATTTCAAAGCTGGAGAAGTGTGTCGGTTAAAAAAATCTCTCTATGGACTAAAACAGTCTCCTCGTGCGTGGTTTGGTAGATTTACTCTAGCTATGAAACGATATGGATTCAAACAAAGTAACTCTGATCATACTCTCTTTCTGAAACGAAGAGGGAACCTCATAACATGCCTAATTATTTACGTTGATGATATGATCATTACAGGGAATGATAAAGAAGAAATGGTCAAGTTAAAGAAAAACTTATTCACTGAATTCGAGATGAAAGACTTGGGGAGACTAAAGTACTTTCTAGGAATAGAAGTACTAAGGTCTAAGCAAGGGATCTTCATATGTCAAAAAAAATATATTCTTGATCTCTTGGCAGAGACAGGAATGGTAGATTGCAAACCCACTGACACTCCAATAATTATAAACCATAAACTTCATATGGAAGAAGGGGCAGAGTTAGCAGACAAGGAAAGATATCAACGCATGGTGGGAAAACTTATATATCTTTCACATACTCGTCCGGATATTGCCTATGCTGTAGGAGTTGTAAGTCAGTTCATGCACCAACCTCAGGTCAAGCACATGGAAGCAGTCCGGAGAATTATCAGATACCTCAAAGGAACAGTTGGCCATGGAGTTCTCTTCAAACCAAATGGGCATTTAAAAATCCAAGCATACACTGATGCAGACTGGGCTGGAGATAAGGGAAACAGAAGATCAACATCAGGTTACTACACTCTAGTGGGTGGGAACCTAGTTACTTGGAGGAGCAAAAAACAGAAGGTGGTAGCTCTTTCAAGTGCAGAAGCTGAATTCAGGGGAATAGTAAGGGGGATAACTGAAGTCCTGTGGATTCGAAAACTCTTGACCGAGGTGGGCTTTCCCCCAGTAAATGCCAGCCAAATTATGTGTGACAATGAAGCTGCAATTCAGATCTCAGAGAATCCTGTCCAACACGATCGAACAAAGCATGTGGAGGTAGACAGACATTTCATCAAGGAAAAGTTGGAAGCCAGAATTATCGAATTGCCATTTGTAAGATCAAAGGACCAACTGGCTGATATTCTAACAAAGGCAGTTAATGGGAAAATCTTCAACGACTGTTTGGCCAAGTTGAATTTTGGGAATCCCATAATTCAACTTGAGGGGGAGTGTTAAAAGGAAAGTTTTAAAGAACTATTTTTGGTGGTCTGATCATCATCATCTCCCAAATTATGGTCTATTTACAGCTCAAGTCCAGCCTTTTTCCAGCTCATGTTTTAATAGTCTTTCCTTGTATAACCTACGTACTTCTCCTATAAATTGTAATCTTGTTCTTTTGAACAAATATCAAAAAGAAAAAATATACAGCCAAGAAACCATTTCTCTGATTTCCATCTGAAAACATATTACTCTACTCCTACACTCACTAGTAGTACTATATCAGTGACACATCACATTCCACTTCAATTCATTCCACTCCGTTCATAAGTTAATGAATCACTTTACTAGTTAGGAAGAAAATTGAGCTTTTAATTCAAACTCAGGGTTATAAGTAAAAGTTTAGAAATAAAATAAGATAAAAATATGCATGGAGTATTCCAAAAAATAAAAAAGGTTTTATTAACGAGAAAAAAAATAAAAGGTGATAGTGTTTCACTCGTTCCACAATTCCACAACTCCTTCCACTTAGCCATATGATCATCATTTACGTGCCTCCTTAAAACAATGATAACATCACTTTCTTAAAAATAGGAAAAATGGATTTTAATAATACAGGTTTTACTTTATTGGCGGATAATAATACGAGTTTTGAAATTTCCTCACAATAATACGAGTTTTGTGGGTATTGGATTCTAATGATACACCGTTAGTTTTTTACTAACGGTGTTAGTCTGTTGCCTACATGGCACCTGACGTGGACTGTTTTCCTCTTACGTGGGACCTGACGTGGCACCTGCCACGTAGGCAACAGACTAACACCGTTAGTAAAAAAACTAACGGTGTATCATTAGAATCCAATACACACAAAACTCGTATTATTGTGAGGAAATTTCAAAACTCGTATTATTATCCGCCAATAAGATAAAACTTGTATTATTAAAATCCATTTTTCTTTAAAAATAATGCAATATTCTTTTAAGTTTTTTTTAACGGCAAGAAGAAATATATTAAGAGAAAGACTAGCAAAAAGCTAATACATCAAAGATTAAAAGAGAAATTACATTATTCTAATCAATTGAAATTCAAGCGTTTTGCACGATGTTTGATTCACATAAAAGATCAATATTTCTCCCCGATAAATTCATCCAAAGACATCAAACGATTGTTGAAGTGCTCCGTTCATATTAGTAAATTAGTAAAGTGTAAATAAGGATATATATCCTTTGATTTTATAAATGTAAAATAGCAATATAATTAAAAATGGTAGTTGGTAGAATTCAGGTGTAGGGTTTGTCTTGTTGTTTGATAAGCAGAGTAGTCATGTGATTGCAGTAGATAGTACTATGTGTAAACGTGTGTCTAGGAATAGAAATTGACACTTTTAATCTATTTGTCTTTTTATATAGGCATGGACCCCAAATTTTAATCAAACACGACTTTTCATGTTAAAACAGGCTTAGGCATTAATGATAGTATATGAAGGATCAAATTAAAGAAATTATCTTTATATTAATGCGTAATTATAAAATGTGATCTTTAAATTAGAAAATTATATCCAGTCTCGCCTTTTTTTTCTTGGAAAATTGGATTTTAATAATCCAAGTTATTACCAATTGGTCAATATTAATCCCAATTTCAAAATTGGCCTACATTAATCCCAATTATTAAGGTGTTGGATTTCATTCGACCCCGTTAAGTTTTCCTTAACTCCGTTAGTTTTTTGCTGACGTGGCAGCCACGTGGCTTTTATTAATCAGTGCCACGTCAGCAAAAAAACTAACGGAGTTAAGGAAAACTTAACGGGGGTCCAATGAAATCCAACACCTTAATAATTGGGATTAATGTAGGCCAATTTTGATATTGGGATTGATATTGGCCAATTGGTAATAACTTGGATTATTAAAATCCAATTTTCCTTTTTCCTTTTTTGTAAATTGACTTAAAGTCCTTGTTCATTTCAATAATAGAGATTAAGATTTTCTGTTAGTTTAACGATCATTTTATCATTAGAAATTTAAAGGATTGCGTCCCTGTGGTTTGCAAACCTTTTTAATTTTAATTAGTTTTAAGTAATTACATAAACAGTCCTTAGATTTTTAATAACAAATAAATTTTCATAAACAGTCCTTAGATTTTATTTTATTGTTTTATTTTAATTTTAATTAGTTTTAAGTAATTACATAAACAGTCCTTAGATTTTTAATAACAAATAAATTTTCATTCTCAGCCCCTTTATGTAAAATGACTGATATACCCTTTGAGTTAATAGAAAAAATTAACTCTGTTAGGCCCAGGGACTCAAATAGCAAAGAAATACAAACCTCAGGCTTCGGGATGAAAATTTTTAAACCTTTGGACTCAATTCAAAAAGGTTTGCAAACCACAGGGACGCAATCCATAATTTACTCAATTTAAAGGCTAAAATGTGTAATTCTTACATTTTTTTTTCTTTTTTTGTTTTAGTATCATTATTCGATGATATTTAAAGGACTGTAGTTCTTACATTTTCTTTTCTTTTTTGTTTAGTCAATTTACTTTTTTGTTTTTATCACTTTTATTAATCTTGTCAAACATTATTTATATATAAACTAATAACTCAAGTATTGTAACATTTGTTTATTTATTTTTAAATAAAAATACATAAAAGAAATTAAGGGCTATTTTTTGTTTGGAAATAAAATTGGATTTTAATAATTTTAACTATTGTCTATTGAGCGATAATAATATATATTTTATTTTTCCCTACAATAAACCATCTTTTAATCATGTTGAAAATAAAATACCGCCGTTAAAATGACTCTAACTCTATTAAGAAATTTTCATTTTTTGATGATTGGCATCACGGTGACGTCTTATGTGCCATGTTTTTTTGTGTCAGTGAAGAAAAGTTTTCAGAAAACAACACAAAACAGAAAATTCTTCTACTACCGGATAAAAACATTTCTTCATAGCAACAAAACATACAAAAATCCTAAAAAACTTATGTGTTTAAGCTCAGTCATAAAAAACATGTCACATTAGATGCCACTGTAACGCCAGTCATCAAAAAATAAAATTTTCTTAACGAAGTTAGTGTCATTTTAGTGGCGATTTATTTATTTCCAACATAATTAATAATGAGTTCATAGTAGAGAAAAAACGAAATATGAATTATTATCGGTCAATAGATAATATTTGTGACTATTAAAATCTAATTTTCGTTTATGTTTTAGTTTATTATTTATTTTGTTTTTCTTTTCTTTCCTCACTTTTATTAGTCTTGTCAACCATTGTTTATATATAGAACCATTAATAATTTACTAGAAAAAATTTATAGAAAAAATATATAAATATTTAACGTTTATTTTTTCTAGTGACTATTTTTTTATATAATGTGTTTTATCTTTTGTTTTGTTGTTGGGTTGTTTTATGGGTATGTTTGTAATTAATCAGATTATTATGGGTTTTTGTAATTTAGTTTGGAAATTATGATCATATATTTTTTGTTTTGGTGAATTTTTGTCGTTTTTATTTTTACTTTGTATAAGATTGTTTCTTTATCAAATTGATGAAATTTGATTAGACCATCTCCAACATTAATATTAAGGTCATTTTTGTTAGACATGGTATGTATATACCCGATAATTAAAAAGTTTATCGGTCTTAACCTGTAAGAGTTACATCATAGTTAATGAGTTATAAAATCGATTAAATTAGTTAATCGGTATTAACCGAAACATAATTATTTCATGAAATATTTATTTACTTAATTACTTTAGTAATTAAATAAAATATAATCAATCATCTAATTGTTAACTATTAATTATATATGTGTATAATGGTGTGTTTAATTAAATTAGTTAATTAAACGGATAATTAAGATTTAAACAATTTGTAGTCATCTACACTTGTTGAGGTTGCCTATAAAAACACCCCAAAAGAGAATTAAGTTGATCTCTCTCTCTCTCTCTCTCTCTCTCTCTCTCTCTCTTCTTGCGCTGCTTTCCCGATCGTAAACACACCATATCGCTGCTGCCTTTCGATGTTGCTTCTCAGCCCAACGCGGTCGCCATGATCGGCGACTCACTGTTGAATCCCAGCCGCTCGACAGTCGTATCCACATGGGGCGCTCCCTTGTACCCGGCCGTGAACCCGCCACCCTTCGCCGCATGCGTCGCCACTGCCAGACTTGTATTTAGGTCTTTACCACCGATCGTAGTACATGAAGAAGAGGGGATTGAAACCGTCGCCATACACGATGGTGCTCCACCACAGTCACTACCACCACTGCCTTTTCCGTCGGCCTTGCCACTGCCATTGCTGCCTCCCTGAGCCGTCGATGAGTTGACCCGCAGGGTCGAGTCAACAGTATCGATTCCTAGAAATGACTTGTTGCATCTTGGTGTCTCGAATGGTTGTTCGAACCCGACCAAGGTATATCCAAACTCATTTTTGTTTATATTTCTTTCGTGTTTGCGTGTCAATTACGGTGATTTGATCATGTGTCACACACTAAAAAATCCACGTGCGGAATACCTCTGCAAGGAACGTGACAAACCAGGATCGCAGTCCATTAGTTACACCAAAAGACCAGTAATTGATAAAAACGTTTCATATTTCATTGAAATATAAATTCATAGTTTTACAAATGCGGAAGCATAAATACAAATAAAATTCTAAACAAAACATTGTCACCCAAGGTGACGTGACTTGTTCAAAGACACTAAAAGTGCTTTAACACTCATGCATGCGTACTCGTGACACAATAATCTGAACATTTTGACACAATGACACAATGATCTGAATATTTTGATACAATCGAAAGAGTAAAAAAAATTAATTTTATATATAACAACACTATACGAGTTTTAAAGATAAAAAACGCTCGTTTTTATGGTGTAATTAAAAAAATGTCATATTTAAGAGTTATGAAGAGTTTAAAAAATGGAGGGAATTTGATAAAAAGTCAAAAATGCCCTTCCATCTATAGTTTTCTTTAGTTTTTTACTCTAATTATGCACATGAAAATTTTGGGCCATAGATCTTCATTTAATTGAAAATCTAAAGGCTATGCTTCCTTTTTATCATTCTTATTAAAAAAAAACTTCTCACAATAACCTTATTCATTAGAATGAATGTAATAGTAAAATATGACAAAAAAAGTATAGTATTTTATTTAAGATAGACAACACAATAGTTTGTGGGTATTAATTGTTCATTTATTCAAATAAATTTTATTCATTTATGAGTATTACTCCTATATAAAGAGTGCTACAGTTTACAACGGATATGAATTGCAACTTTAATGTTTGTTATTTGCTTCACAAATATCTATTAAGCTATTTGTAGTGGGACGTTATCTTGTACTTTTTGGCAAGATGGTGTTTCTATAACGCCCCGTAACCGCCCCCGGGGCGCCATGTTAGCGAAATTCGTCATGGCCGTTACCTACATAACGCCTTCCCTTTGATTTTTTTTTCTTTTTTTATTGGTTCTCCACTTCACATAACCCCACCCTCATACCTCCCTCTACACCATAAAAGTGTTTCAGGTTTGAATTATAAGAGTAAAATATTAGAAAATTTTGAGGACATTAGAATAAAATTTTCAGGTTGCCTAATTAAACCATTAAGTAGAAGTTCGGTTAATCTAAAAAATAGGTCAGATATATACTTGACCCAATAACAGTAAATTCAATCACACCCAATACAAACGTCAACCATCTTAAGAATTCAGTACCCTAAACCTGTCAATGCAGTTAAAGCAAGAAGATATCTAGTGATTGCACTTGTTGAGTAAAATGTTTTGGGAATGGATATTGTAATATGTATAGACACACGAAATCTGTCGATGCATTTACCGAGAACACCTATTTAATCATTTGTGTCATGCTAACTTGGTATAATTTCCACTTTTAGATTTTGAAGTTCCAAAAGTCAGCAAGGAAAATACGTATTGGTTAATATATTTGTATGACTAAAACATACAATAATAAAATCAATTCAAAACTCTTAGCCTCATTAAGAAAATAACAGACAAAACTAGTTTCTTTTGGGTCTCTCATAGATTTAGGGGGCTTAAATTTCAGTGGAGCAATTGGTGTAACTTCAACTTCTTCATGTAATTCGGTTTGTTTTGCCTGCCCCTAGTGCCTTGCTAGGCGGTGGGCGGTTTTAATGAAATCGCCGTTCAAAAAAAAAATAAAAAAAATAACAGACAAAACACATTTGAGTGCCTGTTTTTCAAATTTACATGAAAGAGAATACAATTTGAAGTGTGAAAATGACAGCACAATAGGCTAGTCAAAAGATGAATACCAAATTAATATCAACACTGAAAGAAAAAAAATACAACAAACTTTAACATGAAATAAGCAATTCTCAAATACAAATCCAAAAGATGAAATAAGAACAATGAAATAAAATAAATCAAGTATACTTAAAAAAAATGCAATTTTTAGTATATTTCAGAAGCAAGAAACCAATGCTCATGTTGCAAAGCATACTTTTTCACTATGTAGTGTGTACATTTATCTTATGTAGTATCCGAGTGAAAAACATTAAATGGGCTCAGATCAAGAATAGAAACTCATCATATAAGGCAATCAGGTTTAATTTGGCTGCAAAATTGATTGCCACGCCTAAATCAAATCGTGAAAATCCATACATTCCTCTTTTTTTTTATGATCATCATAGCCTAAGCAACCATTCACTTTCGACATCCGAACACAACCAAAGTAGGTCGCCAGAAAGAAACCAAGTATCATTAAAAAGCAGGCAAACCAACATTTCTTACAGGAACTCTTCATAAAAATCCCAACTTGCATGTGTGTCAAAGAACACAAAAGCCCCAAATTTTCAAACGTAAATTAGTTCCAACAATAAAAATCAGGAGAAATGAACAGTGACGAATTAGCATACAGATCAGCGTGAACAATGGCTCAGGCACCAAAAAACCCTAAATCGCCGCAACCTCATACTCGAGAGGTCACCGGAACCGTCATAATACACCAATAAGAAGATACATGTAGCTTCAATAGTACATTTTATGTACACAACTCAGCATATTGTTTTGATGTACAGTATAATCATCGACGCCGAATCAACGTCATCAGAGGTGGTAGGAAAAACACCCACCTCCGGCAAAATCGTAACAACCGCGTAAGAAACAACAGAAAAACACTGTCGCAGCGTTAACAGAGCAACGCCTCTTGGTACTTATTTTGTACAGAGGGAGAGTTTCTAGAGAGGGACAGTTCTCAAGGCGATCGTGATGGAGTGTTCTCCGGCCGATCGTCTGTATTTTGTAGAGAGAGAGAGAGATCCGTCCAGCCGATTAGAGAGATGGAGTGTAGAGAGAGACGCATACGGCCGATAGGTTAATTAGAGAAAGAGAGAAACATTGGTTTTAAAGGAAAAGAGATGGTGCCAGCTTATACCATGCCACATTTATAAACCAATGAAAATAATACATATACCTTGCAAGGCCACGTGGTACCGCCAAAGGAAGCGAAAATTGCACAGTAGAAGAATTGTGTGTACCCCTCAGCAAACTTAAGCTAATGAATTAAAATATATAATTTAATTATATTGGTAATAAACTTACAAGTAAGCACAGTTGCACACTTTGGCCTTCATGATTAAGGAGAATGAACCCTATGTACAAGTTGGCTTATTGGATTTAAATAATCCCAACTATTATCAATTGGCCGATAATAATCTCAACTGAGAAAATGTTTTTTAACGAGCCAAACTTTTAACTTATTTTCCTCTGGCAGTCCCAAACTGACGGTTTGTTAACGGTGTTAAATTTTGATGACGTGACATGTCTATGTGGCATTTAGTTTTTTTTCCCTTTATTTTGATCCGATTTTTATGATGATGTGTCAACATAGGCGGTATTTGTAAAAATTAAAAAGAGAAGGGGGTATTTGTTTCTTCTCATTTGTGTAGCTGCCATCGAGAGAGAAGAGATCAGAACTCTTAACCGTTTTTTCGGCAGCCGAAATCCGGCAATATCGTGACGGTGGCGCTGCAACTAGAGGAAGACGCCGAAATGGGGCCACAACCTATTGATTGGAGGACAGAATTGGAGCCAGACGCAGCCCGGGTTGCGATAAGCTGCCACAAATGGCGACCCTAGTTTGACCTGGTTCGACATCCGCCGCTATGGTGCGCCGGAAATGGCGACCCTGATTCAACCTCCGCCACTATGGTGGGCCGGAAAAAAACACCAGTTAAAAACCCCCCAACCTATTGGTTCGACCTCCGCCTCGGGTTTTCCCACCGTAGTACTTGTCGGCGATTATGGTGGTGGTGGTGGGTGGGGATTAGGTCTTAAAATATGGT
>JBCNJP010001988.1:0-35000 GCA_039602395.1 Deinandra increscens subsp. villosa | reverse complement strand
ATACACTTTCAATTTAGAAGAGTAATCATAAAGTCATCCGTACTTACCTTAAGGTAATTACGTAAGCTCATTTTACTATTTTACCAAAAGCTTGTTTTTTCAAGTAAGTGTACGAGTTTAATCAAACGTAAGTCTGATTTAAATATTTTCTTAACATAAGGTGAGTGGCTCATAGACAAACCTTAAACAACTTCATATCAAGTGAAGGTTCTTACAAACATAGAAAGATTAAAAGACTGGAAAACCGAAAACAAGAAGAAGAAAAACTACATTTATTGTAAATAAATAGGAGCAAAGCTGAGCCAAACCAAGTTGGTTAGAACATGTCTAAACCATCTTCTCTTGTCACAACTAGGCACACCTTGAAATGGAGACTTAGTTGGCTATTTATAGGAAAGAATGGAGGTGGGCACGGGCCGTGCTTGGTAGGATATCTTCAGAAATCGCAAGGATGGCAGAGGCACGGGTCATGGGCTTCACGGGCACGGGCCGGGAGCTTCAGGGGCACGGGTTGTGCCTGTCAGTTAACGGAAGCACCCGCCGTGTCACTTCAGTGGCACGGGCCGCGTGTGTTAGTTTCGTAGAATTTCAACTGTATTTAGCGGCTAAGGATGGGGCACGGGCCGTGCTTATGGCCTTCAATCACAAAGCTTCGTGTTTTTCTTTCGTTTTTCATCTTTTTCTGCTTCTTTTATGATTTTGAACTAGACCGTTCAAGAAAACTCAAAAGGAAATATTATTAGGTTGTTTCGTTAGTTGTTAGCTTGAAATAATCATAATTGTGATGATAATTTGATATAAAATATGTATCATTTGGCGTATATCAATAATCTCGTTATTTTACATGGGAATGTGTAACACTTATACCGTATACATGGGAATGTGTAACACTTATACTATATACCAAACTAAAAGATGATAAAATAAATTTTAGAAAAACGTAAATGTCCTATTTTCCATAAATATTCAACATGTTGGGTGCTCAAAGGGTTGAACTTCAATGGTCTTTGTGACACCTCGTCCGAAAAACCTAGGTCAACCCTCTCTCATTTGACTTTTTAATTAAGTTTTAATGTGCATTAACCGATCTGATTACTGTTTAAACTGTTAATTACTGTGCCTGACTGATAACTGCTGACGTAAACCTAATCCCGCGTTTGTACTCGAAGCGTATACCCGTAAAATGCATAGAGATTCCATGGATTAATCATGAAATTTCAATAAAAAGAAATTAAATATAAAATGTATTTTTATATTTTATCTGGAACTGGAACTGGTGTCGTACGTTTATATAACTGACACAGCAAACCGATAAGCGATCGTATGTTAAAAACTATTCAGTTTTAAACAATCTGGATGATCGAGCTTAAAACTGTTACGAACTGACAAAACTGAAAACGTAAACCGTAACCCGTGTACAAAACTGAAAACTATGTCTAACTTCTGAAAAACGGATGTAACCGACTCGAACTATTGTTTTTACGAAATAAAAACATCACAAACCAGAATCGTTGTCAAGACTTAAGCCAAACCTCAACCATTAACCAATTGGGCCCGACTTGGCCCAATAGGCCCAATAAGCCTAAAACAATTAAACCGAGCCCGAAACTTTAACCCATTATATAATCTTGATTAACCGATTGATCGTGGCGCTCTGTAAACTCAACCGATACACAACGAGCCCGGGCCTCGAACCGGTGCCCCGTTGAACCCGTACGGCCCAACTACTTTTCTTTTAAATGTTTTGGCCCAATCTTAAGCCCAATTCAAATGGGTTTATTTTTATAAATTTAGGCCCATCAACTTGGCATAAATTTTTATAAAACAAGTTACCACCTTTAAATTTTATAAAAATGTATCACCACCTTTTATAATTTTTATACTTTAGAGATTTATAAAAGCTATGGCTTTAACCATCTCCATCTTTTATATACTTTATAAAACCTCCACATTACTTAAAGTAACTTATAAAAACATGACATTGTTTTTATAAAGTAAAATCACAACATATTATCTTTATTAAAACGACAACATTTTTATAAAATATGGATAATACTCTTATAAAAAAAATATATATATATATCACCTACACTTTAGAAGCTTAAAAAGTTAAAAAAATAAATAAATGTGGAAGGTAACTTGTACACCTAATCCTCCTCTCCACCACAAACCTTACCAAACCAACCTACCAACTCACTACACACTCAAGACCACCCTCACTCTCTCCTTCACCCTCACAACTGCCGGCTCTCACCCTCCTCTTCACTTCTTCTTTTTTTTTCCTTCTGCCGTGAAGAGCATCACAGCCCACCACCGTCATCCTTGGCCACCACCACCACCGTGACACCCTTCCTCCTCCCTCTCTTCCTGCCGTAAACCAAAACAATCACCACCATAAACCACCGAACACCCCCTTGATCTCTCTCTTTTTCTGCCGGAGAGCCAACACACGCACCACCACCCTGCTGCCACTGCCGTGGAGCTGCTGCTCCTGCCGCCGTTCGCAGCCACCAACCCGCCACCTCCCTTTCTCCTTTCTTTTCCGGCCAAACAGCACCCACCACCACGCGACTGCTGCTGCTGCCTCCGCCGCAGTCTCTGCTGAGGTCCGCCGGTGCTGCTGATGCCCGCCGGAAACTGCTGTTGCAGCCGTGGACTGTTACCCACCGCCACCTTTTCTTTTTCTCTCCTTCCATCTCTCCTTCACGTAACAGCAGCAACAAACAACACCACCACCCGCTATCCTACTGCTCGGAATGACAACACCACCGCCACCCGCTCCTCTCCTCCGTCACCTCTCTCTCTTTCTGTCGGAAAACAGCAACCACTGCTGCTGCTGCAGCATCACGGCTGTTCACAGCCGTGAAACACCTTCAGCCGCCGCTGAGCTGCTGCCGTGCCTCCCTCTGTGGTCGCCGGAGCTGCTACGCCTCCGTTGCTGCAACCGTGAACCGCCACAAACCCGAACCACCGCCTTTCTAACCTTTTCCGCTGTGAGTCTCCTAACCGAGTATCGTTTACGTTTTATACGATTTAAACGTTCCTAAGTGATCCTCGAGTCTTGACAACGAACCGTTTAAAATTAAAGTTTTCGAACAATCATAAACACCTAACCACATTTCTAAATAAACCGTAAGGTTATAAGTTTGGAAAAACGTTATTATTTTGTGTTTTCTAAACACTAAAATATAGTGTTTCAAAAATGGAATGCATGAACTTATATATACTAAATTGATGATTTGGTTATATCACTTGATGATTGGTGTTATTGCATGGATTATATAAGTTTTAATAGGTTATGGTTGCTAGAATTGTTATAAACAAGTTTATGTTATGACATAAAATGATATAATAGTTGTGACTTATTATGTTATTAATCATCAAATGTGTATATACTAATATTTGCTAATGACAATTATCATGGACTAAATATGATGTTTAATAACACTTATGGACTTAGTTGGACATTAGGAGTGTCATATTAAACTTTAGACATAAAATGCTAACTTAAAAACCCTTTAAAATTTTTTTATGAAAAATATCAAAGTTAGTAATTTTATAAAAATTACTTGGATAAAATAAACCATGAAATCTCATCATGAAATTTATTATATAAAATGGTCACATTTTATAAAATATAATTTCTAAGAACAAAAGACTTGAAGTACTTGTTTTGGATTTTTATAAAAATAAAATGGAATAAAATATATACATATATATTTTATATCAAAAATGATAAAAGAACATATTTATGTCACTTGATAAAAAATATATATATATATAAATCTTGGATTTTATACAAAAAGTGAAAATGTTTTATGTTGAGAATATTCTATTAAAAGTCTTTAAATTTAAAACTCTAACTTTATTTGATAAATAAAGTTATTTAGAAATGATTTTATAAAAATAAAATCAAAAGACTTATAGAAACTATGAAAATCATATTTTTGATTATTTTAAATAAATCGAAATAATCAAAACGTTTTAACCGGATCAAATGTTTATTTTTAAACGTTTGGAATTGAAACGAAATCTTTAAACGATTTAAAAATGTTTTACGACGTAATAAATCGTAAATAATTATTTTCAGCAAATAATTATCCTTATGAATTTTAGAAACCCTAATTTTCCTCAACATGAGTTTAATATTAAAATAACCTTTAATATTAACCTACTTATGCTTATTCATTAAATCGTTAACTTGTAATAATTTGATAAATTATTCCAACAAGTTAAAATAATTATTTCGATAATAATTATCAACTCTAGTTATACATATTATAACTCAAAGCGATTATTTATTCAATCGATCGAGCGAAGTAAAAATAATAATAAATATTATTATTTAAAACGATGTTTAATACTTGATTGAACTGGCCTTCATGATACGTTTCACATGTTCGTTACTTGTATTCAATTTGCATTAAATGCATTTATACGTGAACATTAGCATTTACTGATTTTAAACTGATTAACTAACGGGTTTTCAAAACGCTACAAACGGGATTATACGTCAAGACTTGACCGGTATCATTTGGGTAACGTTCGTTACTCAAATGATTATGTGGACCCTTATGCATATTGTCTTATGTTTTATTAGGACTTTACTTGCTAGTTGCCACTCGGTAATCCATCATCATCACTGAATCAAGTGAGTTTCACGGCCCCTTTTCTTTACAACTGTTTTACACTTATGGGGGAGAAATCATGAACTGATAAACTGCTTTTTACTTAATGTTATGGTTTACCTGTTAGCCGTATGACTACATGTTCCATTCTGTATCCCAAACAACTGGTACTTTATCGTTATCAACGTTAGTACAACTGAATCCCACTATTAGTTGAATTCGATTAATTCTGCTCGAAACGATAACTAGTGAATAGATCTATTTGGGTTGACAACCCTGCCCAGATTGGTAGCTCCAATCCTGACTTCGTATATTGTCAAGGGGTACACGTCAGTTATTCTCGCCTGTTCGGTATTCTTGGGATAGAATGCTATGAGTGGGTAATCCGTTAGTATTCGAATTTGAGGTTCATGGTAAGATCTTACAACCACGACAGTAAACCAACGTAACATTTAAGTATGCCGTAAACTGTTATCCCAACATGCCGTAAACTGTTATTCCAACATACCGTAAACTGTTATTCCAACATACGGTAAACTGTTTTTACAAACTTACTATAGAATCATAAACCTGTGAACCTGACCAACTTTATGTTGACCTTTTTAAACTCATGATTTCTCAGGTATCTAAGCTTATCATGGAAGACGTGCAAATGGGGCTTCACTGTAACTTTCGACCCTGCTTCACTGGAGTCGTAGTCCTGACCTATCTTACATAAACTGATTTATGATTTCAATATCAAACTAAGACTTTTATTCAAATGTAAGACATTATCATTTCGCCACAACTTTCCGCTGCAACGTAAATGGTATTACGTTTTAAATGACGTTTGAATTTAGTAGAAGTTGTTCTGTATATCTGCGACTATGATTCCGTCTCGCTCACACCCAAATCCGTTGACCGGGGTGTGACAGATTGGTATCAGAGCCGTGGTTATAGCGAACTAGGTTAAACAAATAAACAAAAACCAAACCTGGACTATAACCCGCTCCGAAGCTACCGTTTGCACGCAAGACCAATTCCTTATCATATTGGTTACGTTAACTTATGCTTTACATATACGAGTTATTATTACTGCAACTGGTACATTTATATCTTTATTGTAGATACTGTTACCGTGTTACGAACTATGTTCTCTCCTGGAATATTATCGCAGAGATGACTCTTAAAATCGTCTGCATATCTGATTCCTCTGGAAAAGACACAGTCATGTCTGAGTACACACATTCCCCTGAGGACCATAAACTGTCTAGCCTAGTGCTGGACATTCTCACCGTCGGTACTGTCCGGTAGTCCTCATTACCATCGAATTTTCTGGGACCATTGTGACCCCGCCTCTCAGATGACACCTCGAACCACCCGATCCCCACCGCTGCCGCTGGCGATGCGACCACTGCTACTGGTGACATACCTACGATATCACGAGCAGGTCTTGGGGTGATCAATGATGAGATCATTAGACTCCTCATCTGGACCGATCTGGCGACACTAGAGACCCGTCCAACCGCCATGGAGCATCACCAGGCTTCCACACTGGGTGCTTTGGAGTCACTGCACGCTCGTATGAGTGGTGTCAACATGGCCTACACCGATCTGCGGTTGGCCAACGAGTCCTTCCAGACGAGATGCGCTTACCTAGAGGAATTCCCTGGGCGAGTGTTCAGTTACATGAACCTCACTGCTCAGATCACCACCACCTTAACTATGCCCTCTGGATCCCCGCCACTCTAGATGGCTTGATTAAGAATCCAGACTTTAGATCCCTCCTTTTTGGCAATGAAAAATATTTACATATTTTGTTGCAATGGGACTGCGAGCCCAGAACGAAGACTTATCCTCTTTTGACTATCGTATATTCTACCAGTTAATATTGTTAATGGAAACTGGTGTTATGAATATGAGTATGATTTCCATGTTTATGATTGATGTTATTACTGTTGGTGTCATTATATCATTCGCGTATGTCGTTCCCCTCTGCTTCCTGTTTCTTGGTCGTGCTTGCGCGCGTCATGTTTTGGGTATCATGGATGTATGTCGTGACAGTTATCCTCGCGCATGTGATAACCCCGTTCACGTATAATCTAGATTTTCCTTTACGTTGACATTAATAACTTAAAGCGAAAGTATGCCGCCTTGACGCCGAGCCACCAGAAACGCTTCACCTCTTTCGCCCTTGAGCGCTGCTGAAATCGAGGAACTGATTGCTCAACGCGTTGCAGAAACCGTCGCTGCTACTGCAACCAAACGTCATGTGGACGATGGGGCGCGCAGTATGAACGAATTGACCAAGGTTAGAAAACACCAGACTACGATTCCACCAAATTGTGTTCGATGTTTTAACCTGACATTGTAAGCCCTCATGAATGTTCATAAAAGGACTTTATGAATCCCAGCCTACACCTTTTAGAGGTTCCGTGAGCTGTTCACCCTGTCCGAAGGACCGGTTACACCGGTACAACACCCCTATGCTCCAAAAGCAACCTACACCACGCTCTCAATTGTGGAAATGTCTATTGTAACCTCTGCAAGGTTAAAAGACATGTAGCACGTGATTGCCCAAATCGCACATGCTACGGTTGCTGGGAAATTTGCCATTACAAAGGAATACCCGTAGGCGAAGAATCAAGATGCTGACCATGCTGGAGGAAGAAATTTCGTGATCAATGCCAGAGACGCCCATCGTAACCCCAACGCGGTGGTGGATACGTTTCTACTAAATAGCAATTATACCTCTGTTTTATTCGGTACAGGTGCCGATAGAAGCTTTGCGTCTACCGATTTTAGTCAATTACTTGACATCACCCCTGTTGCCTTAGACGCTAAGTTTGCGATAGAATTAGCAAATGGAGATTTGATAGAAAACCGGAGTAATCTACCCAGACTAACCGCTAACCATTTCAGCATCGACTTAGTACCCATTGATTGAGGAAGTTTCAATGTAGTCATTGGAATGGAATGGTTCGTAAAGAACCATGCAGAAATTGTGTGTCATGAGAAAATGGTTGGAGTGCCGCTAGCATATGGCAACACTCTGGACGTACAAGACGAAAAGAGTGGAGCCGAACTAGATATCCTGTCTTGTAGGAAAGCACATAAATTCCTCCGCAAGGGATGCCATACCATCCTAGCTCATGCCACTGAGAAGAAACTGAAAGAGAAGTGCATCGAAGATGTTCATGTTGTCTGCAAATACCCGGAAGTCTTCCAGAAGACTTGCCAGGCTTACCCCCGGCACGACATGCAGAGTTTCGCATCGACCTAACACCCGGAGTCGCCACGTTGCCAGGTCCCCTTACCCACTGGCACCATCTGAAATGCAAGAGATATCTAGCCAATTGTAAGAGTTGCTAGATAAGGGCTTTATTCATCTGAGCCACTCCCCGTGGGGTGCTCCCGTGTTATTCATGAAGATGAAAAATGGAACGTTTAGGATGTGTATCGACTACAGAGAGTTGAACAAACTGACTGTGAAGAACCATTACCCACTTCCAAGTATCGATGACTTGTTTGAGCAACATCAAGGATCATGCATTTATTCCAAGATCGATCTAAGGTCGGGGTACCACCAACTCCGAGTTAGAGATGAAAATGTCTCAAAAACAACGTTTAAACACGTTATTGTCATTACGAGTTCCTCGTTATTCCATTCGGTTTGACTAACGCACCGACCGTATTCATGGACTTAATGAATCACATGTGCAAACCATACTTGTATAAATTTGTTTTCGTGTTCATCGACGATATTCTTATCCACACATGTAGTGAGAACGAACACGAAGAACATTTGAGACTCATCCTGGAAATGCTGATGAAAGAAGAGATGTACGCGAAATTCTCCAAATGTGACTTTTGGATTCGCGAAGTACACTTTCTGGGTCATGTGATCAACGACCGAGATATTCATGTTGGTCCGTCTAAGATTGAATCAATCAAAGATTGGAGTACTCCCACGACCTCAGTCGAGATTCGACAATTCTTAGGTCTCGCTGGCTATTACCGCCGATTCATTGAAAGTTTTTTTGATAGCCCAGCCTCTTACCACCCTGGCCCAGAAAGATAAGAAATACATCTGGGATGTTACAACCGAAACGCTTTTCCCGTTGTTGAAGCAAAAATGTTGCAACGCCCCAACCCTAACCTTACCTGACGGAATCGATGATTTCGTTGTATAATGCGATGCTCCGCATCAAGGCTTGGGCTGCGTACTGATGCAGCATGAGAAAGTCATCGCTTACGCCTCTCGACAACTGAAGATTCTTGAGAAGAATTAAACGACTCACGAATTAGAACTTATAGCCGTTGTCTTTGCCCTCAAGATCTGGAGGTACTACCACTATGGGACTCGGTGTGTCATATTCACCGATTACAAGAGCCTCCAACACATCTTTAACCAGAAAAAGCTAAACATGAGACAACGACGGTGGTTGGACCGCTTAACAATTACGAATGTTAGATTCGTTATCACCCGGGCAAGGCTAACGTTGTAGCTGATGCTTTAAGCAGGAAGGAACAAGCCAAACCGCGTCGTGTTCGACCACTAGGTATGACCATACACTCGAACCTCACGTCACAAGTTCGTGATGCTCAAATCAAAACTCTTAAGCCTGAGAATCTGAAAACTAATGCCTGCGCGGCATGGAGAAACAACTGATTGAAAAGCATGATGGAACCCTGAACTTTCTGGATAGACTATGGGTACCTAGCCTTAGAGACTTGAGAAGGCTAGTGTTTGATGAAGCCACAAATCAATATATTCCATCCACCCAGGGATCCAACAAAATGTATGTATAAAGGAGTTATACTGACGACCAAATCAAAAGGGAAAAATCCAGACCTTTAAAAGGTACGTTGCGTAGTTATGTGACAGATCGTCATCACGCAAGACAAACCTAGGCAATGGTTGAGACAACCATTTTCCACTCGCCGAGTTTCCTCATAACAATAGATATCACTCGAATTTTCAAGCCGACCCTTTTTGAAGGCTTGTATGGAAGAAAGTTTCATTCGCCCCTTCGTTGGACCGAAGCCAGTAACAGTTATCTGACTGGTCCAGTGATAGTTCATGAAACTACTAAGGAGACCTTTCAATTTCTGAACCTTCCAAAAGCCATAGGTAATCTCCAGGAGAACTACGTTAACACTCGACGCGAACCCTTAGAATCTCTAAGGGGGTTCAAAACCTTATAATGGATTCTGTCTCTAACGGAGGTAACTAGGCCTGGAAAGCTAGGCATGCTTAAACCTCATCGGTCCCTTGAGATCCTAGAACGGATTGGACCAATGGCCTACACACCCATCTTGTCTAGAACCTATAAAGATCTTAGACTGCAAGACCAATAGACTGGAGCCAAACCGCATTTCCATTATTGTTATCATTAGAAATCCCGGGAATCAAGGAATATCCCGTCCGGTAGCGAATCAATCTAAATTTTCCCATAAGCCATCTTGTCCCTGATACATTGCATATTCCAACGAAGACTGAAAACTCAAGTATGAGCAAAGCCTAGGCCGATCATGTAAGGCAAATCACAATTGTGGGTGCACACATAATTGTAATTTGAACTGCATGAAAATCCTGGTAGAGCCCATTCATGAGAAATCCTAACTTGTCCAGAAACCTTCATACTCAAAAACCTCGTTCATCAGTGTGTCAATCCTCATTCTTTTATCAGATTATTGAGATTTATCTGCCGACAATCGTCGCAAACCCTTATCCTTTAAAGGTGACCGCGTCATCTTAAAAGTGTCACCTTGGAAAGGTGTCATCCGGTTCGGCAAACGATGAAAGCTTAACCCTCGTTACATTGGTCCATTTGAAATCATTGAGACAATCAGACCAGTAGCTTACCGTTTATGCTTTCTCGTATAGCTATGCACTCTGCATGATGTCTTTTACATTAGAAATCTTAAGAAATGCTTATTTGATGAAACGCTTGTCATTCCACTTGACGAAATTCAAGTTGACAAAACACTTCACCTTATTGAGGAACCTGTCAAGATACTTGACCGAGACCTTAAGAGAACGTAACACAACCACATTCCCATTGCCAAAGTGTGCTGGAACTCACGGCAAGGTCCAGAGTATACTTAGGGACGCAAGGACCAAAGGCGTCCGAAGTATCCTCGTCTTTTCGGAAACGTCGCATTCAACCAGTGATCAAGAACTGAATTTCGGGACGAAATTCTTCTAACTGGGGGAGAATGTGACACCTCGTCCGAAAAACCTAGGTCAAACCTCTCTCATTTGACTTTTTAATTAAGTTTTAATGTGCATTAACCGATCTGATTACTGTTTAAACTGTTAATTACTGTGCCTGACTGATAACTGATGACGTAAACCTAATCCCGCGTTTGTACTCGAAGCGTATACCCGTAAAATGCATAGAGATTCCATGGATTAATCATGAAATTTCAATAAAAAGAAATTAAATATAAAATGTATTTTTATATTTTATCTGGAACTGGAACTGGTGTCGTACGTTTATATAACTGACACAGCAAACCGATAAGCGATCGTATGTTAAAAACTATTCAGTTTTAAACAATCTGGATGATCGAGCTTAAAACTGTTACGAACTGACAAAACTGAAAACGTAAACCGTAACCCGTGTACAAAACTGAAAACTATGTCTAACTTCTGAAAAACGGATGTAACCGACTCGAACTATTGTTTTTAAATTCATAAAACTTGATTAACTTATGACTACTATTTCACCACATAACACGAGCAAATGCACCCATCATGGAGCAATATAGTAGTGGTAAGTTAAGTGATGGTCGTTCAAACATGTATCTATGTGAATTCTATGAAGTGACAAAGTATTACTAACCCCCAATCCTAACCAATACCTCCAGGCAGTAGTTTGCGTGAAATCCGTTTTTGTTTACATAGACATAAAACTCATGAACGTATTACTTTGCATGTGGTGCGAGTCACCGTTAGGATCATGCATCGTCCTCCAGTCGGGTGTCACTCGTCCGACTGATAAGTTTTCAACTTCTCAAATGGTCTATAATACTCAAAGCACGTTTGTCCAAAAAGGTTAATAATACACTTTCAATTTAGAAGAGTAATCATAAAGTCATCCGTACTTACCTTAAGGTAATTACGTAAGCTCATTTTACTATTTTACCAAAAGCTTGTTTTTTCAAGTAAGTGTACGAGTTTAATCAAACGTAAGTCTGATTTAAATATTTTCTTAACAGAAGGTGAGTGGCTCATAGACAAACCTTAAACAACTTCATATCAAGTGAAGGTTCTTACAAACATAGAAAGATTAAAAGACTGGAAAACCGAAAACAAGAAGAAGAAAAACTACATTTATTGTAAATAAATAGGAGCAAAGCTGAGCCAAACCAAGTTGGTTAGAACATATCTAAACCATCTTCTCTTGTCACAACTAGGCACACCTTGAAATGGAGACTTAGTTGGCTATTTATAGGCAAGAATGGAGGTGGGCACGGGCCGTGCTTGGTAGGATATCTTCAGAAATCGCAAGGATGGCAGAGGCACGGGTCATGGGCTTCACGGGCACGGGCCGTGAGCTTCAGGGGCACGGGTTGTGCCTGTCAGTTAACGGAAGCACCTGCCGTGTCACTTCAGTGGCACGAGCCGCGTGTGTTAGTTTCGTAGAATTTCAACTGTATTTAGCGGCTAAGGATGGGGCACGGGCCGTGCTTATGGCCTTCAATCACAAAGCTTCGTGTTTTTCTTTCGTTTTTCATCTTTTTCTGCTTCTTTTATGATTTTGAACTAGACCGATCAAGAAAACTCAAAAGGAAATATTACACTAGTACAAATATGACATACGGTCACACTTTTCACAGATTAAAAGTGTGACCGTAGGTCATTTTTTATTTTCTAGACATGTTTCGGTGACATTTTAGATGGTTTTGTGTAACCATTGCAAGCTCCATTAGTTAATATGGTCACACTTTTACATTACATGTGTGATAATTATGAGTCACATTTCAAACAATGTGACCAAATGTCACCACTTGTGACTTTTATTATGATAATATGTACGAGTGACTATAGATACGTATATGGTCACATGAAGCAATTATTTATATAATTAAATGTGGCTAAATGTAATATATATTGACACGTTAATTTTGAGTGTGACAATAAGTTAAACATATTTTGATCAAAATAGTTATTGGTGTGACTGTAAGTTACCGTTTATGGTCACATTTCCAATTTGGACGTGTGACTAAAGATAAATCATCGTCAAAATAAATGGGCAAACATGTGACTATACGTATAATATGGTCATATTTTATATTTTCTTATGTGTGACTAAAAATTAACAGTAAGAAAATTTTTTACCAGTCTAAATTTTATATGGTCACAGTTTTTGTTTTGAATGTGTCACTAGATATAATTCATGATCATGGTAAATGGGAATATATGTGACTATAAGTATAATTTAGTCGCATTTCATTGTATAACAATTTTATGTGTGACTAAAGATGAATTCTGGTCATAATAAATGAATAAAATATGTGACTATAAGTATAATTTAGTTATCTTTCATTTTATGACAATTTGATGTGTGACAAAAGATGAATTATTAGTGATGATAAATGAAAAATAATGTGACTATAAGTATAATTTGGTCACATTTCATTTTATGATAATTTGATGTGTGACTAAAGATGAATTCTGGTCATGATAAATGAATAAAATATGTGACTATAAGTATAATTTAGTCATCTTTCAATTTATGACAATTTGATGTGTGACTAAAGATGAATTCTAGTCATGATAAATGAAAAAAAGATGTGAATATAAGTATAATTTGGTCATATTTCATTTTATGACAAGTTGATGTGTGACTAAAGATGAATTCTGGTCATGATAATTGAATAAAATATGTGACTATAAGTATAATTTGGTCATTTTTCATTTTATGACAATTTGGTGTGTGACTAAAGATGAATTATAGTCATGATACATGAAAAACAAATATGTGACTATAAGTATAATTTGGTCATATTTCGTTTTATGACAATTTGATGTGTGACTAAAGATTAATTATAGTCATGATATATAAAAACGTAAATATGTGACTATAAGTATAATTTGGTCATATTTCAATTTATGACAATTTGATGTGTGACTAAAGATGAATTATGGTCATGATAAATGAATAAAATATGTGACTATAAGTATAATTTGGTAATATTTCGTTATATGACAATTTGATGTGTGACTAAAGATGAATTATGGTCATGATTAATGAATAAAATATGTGACTATAAGTATAATTTAGTAATATTTCATTTTATTGGACATGTTGAAAAAATATATATATATTGTTGCTTTTGCCAGGGTTCGAACTAGCAACCTATCAAAGAAACTCACAAGACTAACCCGCTTGGCTGTCCTCTGAGAACGAAAATCATTTCAATAACCAAATGCTTAACCTGTTAACCATCAAAGTAAAAAAAAAAAAGTACATGTGTAGTAAACGAGATTAGAACTCAAGTCTCTAACCTTGTGGAGAGCATTCTTGACCACAAGAGTAAGTTACTTTTTTGCTTATTATGCAACTTAGTTATACATAAACACTGTAAAATATTAAAGCTGGTAAAAAGAGACTGAAAAAGTTAAGTTGTCTAGACTCGAACTTGTGACCACAACTTCACAAACAAAGAATTTAACCACTAGGCCATATCAAACTTTTTGAAAAGATTCAATGCTAATGATATATATGGGGGATAGACTATTTTACCCCTCTAGTTACTTGTTTCACTCCACCCCCACCCCCCCCCCCCCCCACCCCCAAATATTTTATTTTATAAGTTGTCATACTCCACATTGATAGAATTTTATTTATAAAAATAGTTTGATTTAAAAACAATTATTTTTTTTTTAAATAACATAACAAAAACCAATAATAATTCTTTTAAGACTGTTTTTATAAAAGTTTTAATAATAGTTTTCTTAAATATATTTTTTCAACGGCTTTTTAAAGAGTTTTTTAGTATAGAAAAAAACGTTTTTTTTATAAAGTTTATTTAAAGAAAACGTTTATAATAAGTGTTATTATTAAAAACACTTTTTAACAATTTTTTAATAAAATCGTTTTCTTAAACAATTTAAAATAACGTTTTTTGAACAATTTTACTTTTTAACAAAAAATGATAATCTTTTTTAAATTGTTTAAAATCGTTTTAATTTTTTACAATATTTTTTTTAAACGTTTTTAACATTTTTATTAAACAATTGTACTTTTTAACAATATTTTTTGTAAACGTTTTTAACATTGTTTTGTAAAAAAGTTTTAAAAATAGGGTTTTTAGTTAAAAAAATCGCTTTTTAACCATTTTTATACATTTTTTAGCTTAAGAAAACATTAAGTTTTTTAAAAACATTTTTAAACAAATTTTTAAAAGATTATTTTTAAACAGTTTTAATTTTTTATAAAACATTTTTGTATTTTTATGTAAAAAATTGTTTAAAAAAAGTTATTGGTTAAAATATACCAAAATAAAATCAAAACATTTGAATGATAATTATAAATGAATATAAATGAACTTAAGAGGGGATGGGGGTGTAAAAAGTAAAAATGTCCAAATGAGTTTGATTATGTCCAAATTAGAGGGGGGGGGGGGGGATCAACTCTAACTGAAAATAGGTTTCAATGGCAAAATCAACGTATTTTCATTTAGAGTTGATTATGCCTAATGGAGTTCGATTATGTCCAATTGAGCTTGATTATGCCTAATTGAGTTCAATTATGTCCAATGAAGCTTGATTTTGTTTAATTGAGTTCGATTATTTTCAAATAAGTCCAATTATATCCAATTGAGTTCGATTATGTCTAATTAGAGTCGATTATGCCCAATTGAGTTAGATTATATCCCGTTGGAGTCGATTATGTTCAATTGAGTTCGATTATATCCATTTGGAGTCGATTATCTCTAATTAGAGTCAATTATGCCCAATTGAGTTCTATTATATGCAGTTAGAGTTGATTATGCCCAACTAACCTTAATTAGGTCAAATTGGAGTCGATTATACCCAACAAGCATTTATTGGGCCTAGTCGACCTTCATTGGGCCTAAGCAAGCATCATTGGGCCTAAGTGACCACCATTGGGCCTAACAAACCATTGCTCGGCCTCATCAGGCCCCATCAGGCCTAAGAGAACAACATAGGCCCTAAGTGACCTTTATTGGGTCTAGTTGACCTTCATTGGACCTAACTGATCTTAATTATGCCACATTAGCCTTCATTGGGCCTAAGTGGACACCATTAGGCCTAACAAATCATTGATCAACATCATCATGCTTCATTGGGCCAAAGAGAACAACATAGGCCCTAATTGACCTTTATTGGGCCTAGTTGACCTTCATTGGACCTAACTGACCTTAACTAAGGTTTCATTAACCTTCATTGGGCTAAGCAAGCATCTTTGGGCCTAAGTGGCCACCATTAAGCCTAATAAACCATTGATCGGCCTCATCAGCCTTCATTGGACCTAGTTGATTATGAACAATTGAGTTCGGTTATGCCTAATTAAGCCTGATTATGTCCAATTGGAGTCGATTGTGCAAAATTGAGTTTGATTATGCCCATTTGAGCTTGATTATGTTCGATTGGAGTCGATTATGTTCAACTGAGTTCGATTATGCCCAATTAAGTTCGATTATGCCCAGTTGAGTTCGATTATGCCCAATTGAGTTTGAATATGTCCGGTTAGAGTCGATTATGCCCAATTGAGTTTTATTATGCCCAATTGTAGTCGATTATGCCTAATTAAGTTTTGATATGTCCAACTGGAGTCGATTATACATAAATGAGTTCGATTATGGCCATTTGAGCTTGATTATGTCCGATTGTAGTCGATTATGCCCAATTGAGTTTGATTTTGCCCAATTAAGTTTGATTTTGCCCAGTTGAGTTCGATTATGCCCAGTTGAGTTCGATTATGCCCAATTGAGTTTGAATATGTCAAGTTAGAGTTGATTATGCCCAATCTAGTTTGATTATGTCCAATTGGAGTCGATTATGCACAATTAAGTTCGATTATGCCCATTTGAGCTTGATTATGTCCAATTGTAGTCGGTTATGCCCAATTGTAGTCAATTATGCCCAATTAAGTTTAATTATGTCCAATTGGAGTCGATTATGCACAATTGAGTTCGATTATGCCCAACTTTTAAAGTTTTTTTTTATTTTAAGTTTTGTTGTCTTCTATTTTGGCCACGAAACTTTTAACTTTTCTACCTTCGTTTTTAGTATATTTTAATAGTTTTATACTTTCACTACAAGACTTTTAGACTTTTACGTTTTATACCCCTTAACTTTTGTACCTTCTAACTTTTAAACTTTTTTTTTTGTTTTAAGTTTTGGTGTCTTCCACTTTGTCCACGAAGCTTTTAACTTTTATACTTCCGTTTTTAGTATACTTTTATAATTTTATACTTTCATCACGAGACTTTTAGACTTTTACGTTTTATACCACTTAACTTAGTATATTTTTATAGTTTTATACTTTCACCACAAGACTTTTAGACTTTTACGTTTTATATACTCCTTAATTTTTTTAACCCTCTAACTTTTAAAGTTCTTTTTTTGTTTTAAGTTTTTTTGTCTTCTACTTTGGCCACGAAACTTTTAACTTTTGTCACGAAACTTTTAACTTTTCTATTTTCACTTTTAGTATATTTCTATAGTTTTATACTTTCACCACGAGACTTTTAAACTTTTACATTTTATACCACTTAATTTTTTTTACGTTCTGTATACAAATTTAACCCCACAGTAACACGCGGAGGATAAACATCTCGTTATTTACCAAAAGAAAATGCCAAAATAAAAATAAATACAACTAAGTAAATTAACTTTAAAATTCATTTCCCCCCAAAATGAAAATAAAGCCCGCTTACTCATTTTCCTGAACAAAATCCCTAAAATCTAAACCTTTTCACATGTAGCTCTTCATTCTCTCCCCAGAAGAACCTGAGCCCTAATCCACGACCTTCCCGTCCCCCTTCTTCTCCGATCGTTACCGGCGACTGCAGCGACCCCCATCGGCGAACCTCCCTCTATCCGACTCTCCAGCAACCATCGACCGCCCGGCGAACCACGAAATCCCACAGCGGCGGTGACCTTTCCTCCTTACCTTTTCATTCGTGATGTATCAGGAATAGAACGGCGACGAACTCAGGCGAGCAACCCCTGGTCCGACTTTCTGTTATCTTTTTTTTTGTTCTTTTAGGTTGTCAATTGATAGTCCTATTCTTATTGTTTTGTTCATGCTAATAAAATTCTAAGGATTGATGAATTGAACTTTGAATTTCAGATGTTCTTCCGACTTCAAATTTTGGAGCATTTTTCATCCAGATTTTTGTTACTAAAATTCGAATTTGTAGAGTTTCTATAATTTTTTTTGTGTGTAAATTTTTGTTGTTGATATGTAATGACACTTTTAAACGATGCAATTGTTTGTATAAAACTCTTACTTTGAATAAGTTTATGGAGTGATGAATTGAATTTTTTATTTTATGGTAAAAATATATTTAGATCGAAACGATGTTTGAGATTGCCAAGGAAGGGCATTGCAGTATAGCAAGGAGTATGAGGCTCACGTATCATCATATTATCAATAAATTTTTTTTTGTTTATTGTTATTTCTTTGTTACTTTGTAGGCCTGAGATGGTTTATTCGTTATTTGACATGTATGGTTATCTGTTTATATCTAGGAAAATGAGTTGATTGACCTGAAGCTTGCGGCTAGAATACAAGGTGGATTTTATGTCAACCCGGAGCCGAAGATGTTATTCATTATTCGAATTCGAGGGTAACTGTTCTTATAGTTTTTACCACTATGATTTGCATCAGGTGTAGGTGTAGTATTTTTCTATCTGTGTGTTATATAAGTTATTTATTTCTTCTTGTTTTATTTGAAACATCTAGTATCAATGCCATGGACCCAAAGTCCAAGAAGATTTTGCAGCTTTCGCGTTTGTGACAGGTAATTTTCCGGTTTTTGCTTGTAGTTTTTCATGTTTCAGTTGAGCATATTCTTTTTGCTTAAGTGTGTGAACCACACTAATCTGATTGCAACTGTTGTTAGCATGCAAGGCTTTAATCTGATTGATTTCCTTCATTTATTGCCAAAATCACACGTCTCATTTATATATACTGAAATTTATTTATGTTGTTTTACATCTTTTTCTTGTTTCAATCAAACAAATATTCAACGGTGTGTTCTTGAAAGTAAACAAAGCCACCTTGAACATGCTTCACAGGGTTGAGCCATATGTTACTTATGGGTATGTATTTTCACATGTGAAGTCGATTAGAAGTCTTAATTTCCATATTTCTTTTATTAAGTACATGATCTTTTTCAGTTATCCGGACTTGAAGAGTGTGAAGGAGTTGATTTACAAGAGAGGATACGGAAAACTTAACAAGCGAAGAATCCCATTAGCCAACAACTCCATTGTCGAACAGGTTTGAATTTTATTAGTTTCTTGCTGTCAGATTATGTAAGAATAGGGAAAGTAATGTATGTAGGATTTAGATTTTGTACCATTGCTTTTGTAATGGTTAAGATTTGTACCTAACCATAACATTGTTGCGTATGATGTATCTTAGTTGCTATATATATGTAATATAATAACATATTAACCTTGCCTGCTGCTCCAATTTCGATTTTCATCATTATAGTTATGTTTGCAACTTGTAAGTTATATTTCTTTTCATAACCAAACTACAAAGAGTTTATATTCATAGTTGTATATCACAAGTCTATATCAAAGAATAAAATTGATTTTAAAAATCCTGAATATATAGACATTTACAAAAGGTATTTCGATCAGCTACTTAAACTCAAGGTGATTCTGAATTTCTAGTTTTCATTCCTGTTTCATAATAATGAACTTCTAATTTAGGTTTTAGCTCTTGCAATGCCTTTAACTTGATGCTTGTTTACAGACCACAAAGATGGCTAACAAGGATCTGAATAAATACTACGATGCACTTGACAAAAGAGTTTTTTTTTTGTGTGGATATCATCTTAATATTTGGGTTTCATTTATGTACAGGAAGGCTATTTCATTAGATGAATATGCATCTTAATTTAATAGCATTGACCCTTTATCACCATACAAAACCTTGATCACTAAGCAGCCAATGAGCAAAGAAACCCCAGTGACTCAGCCCCAAGTTTTGATGGCACTTCTGAAAGAGTGAAAGTAGCTCTTGTTGTTAATGATCCTGTTGACTGGGCTAGAGATATTTAGGTACCTTTTCTTTTTCGTGTTTTCTTTTTTCTTTTTATTCATGTTTAGAACAAAAATCAATGCATGGCATTTTATATCTGCTAGACCAAGTAATTAAAAAACATTAAATCTTGTTAAAAATCATAATTCTTGTTAAAAATTTCAGTTGCGGGAAGGTCATTGCAGAAGCCTCTCAGTCGTTATGCTAATAGTACATGTGTTCACACTTTTCATCTTATGTTGTGTTCATTAATCATTATTGGTTTTTTTCTTGCATAGTAATTGAGAATTATGATTTATGGATAAAATTTTATAGGTTCTTTGTGACATTTCAAGATCCGGTGGTCTTCCTGGAGAGAAGTCAGAACTCCAACCACATATGTATTTTACAGTTGATGATCTTGAATATCAGGTCATTAATAGCATTCATTATTTTCTAGCACATGCTTATCATTTCTTGTTAGCTTATTAGAATGAACTGGTGATGTAAGGTCAGGTTAGGTGGTGTTTCTCAGGTATTTTTTGGATTATTTTGTGTTGGATCTCTTCCTTGGTCTTTTCATTTTTTATCTCCTCATTATTCTTTCTTTTTCCTTTACAGGTGTATTGTCTTTTCCTGCAACTGTTTCCTTTGCTGGTATTGAAGTTTTTCTTTTTTAGGTGTATCAGTCTCTTATACCTAATTTGTGTCGTGTTTTATTGCTAATTATGGTATTTTTGTGTCATGTAGCGTGGTTTGATTGAGTAGAAATCCATTTCTAAGTATCTTAGGCAACATTCTATCGCTCTGGTAAATTTCTTTCATATGTTTACTTTTGGAATTCCTAATATTTTAGTGATTCGTTATGGCTGCAAGTTTAGTTCGGATTTTTAATAGTCTCATATATATTTCTATTTATGTCATCAGTATAGCTTATGTGTTTAGTCTATTTATGTTTTTAAACATAGTAGTCTAGCCTATTTACCTTTATTGGAAGTGGTTATTATTTGGATTTAGGATAGCTCTTCTCCTTTTATTCTGGTACCCATTTTCTCATGTTTTAATGGCAGGTCTAGAATTGTTTGGCTGAAAGAAAGTAGCCTTAGATAGTAACATAAAAAAATCAATAGTACTTTGCAAGACAGAGAAGAAATATGTAGTTGTATTATAGCACGTTTTACCTTTAATGTAAGTATGGTTGATATGTATTGTAAACTTCTGTACGACACAACCCGTGAAGCTAACAGGTATATAATCTAGATACTTAATGTATTTATATTTGTTTTCATGTTTTGTTGCTCTAGGTAACAAATCCACAACAGGTCGATAACAAGGAGCAAGAAGAAAAAAAAACCTAGAAATATTTCGTAGTTTTTGTGTACTCTCATTTCCCTTTCTAACTTTTGTATATAACTTTAATTAGAAATTTATGTTTTTAGTATTTAAATTGAAAACTTATGTATGGATCTTGAATTGTTAATGTTAATATTATGTGGTTGTTATGCTTTTCCATGTTTATTATCGTTTTTATTTTATAAAAAATTGAAAACAAAATTATAAAATGGTTAATTACATGAAATGGTCACACAATAATATTAATGTGACTATATAATAGAAGTGGTCACACTTGTACTAAATTTATATGACTATAAAATAGAAATGGTTAACACTACAAACACTTAAAATAATTTATGTGATTATAATATTTTTTTTGTCATATTTTATTTTATTTAATGTCACTGAAAGATATATAATGGTTACATTATATTAACAACTAGGTGCTTAATCGTGACCATTTTCCAATCATAGTCACTTTACGACATTTTTGTGTGACTAAAAACTATGAAATAGTCACACTTAAAACTATTTCTACATCAACTTTCATAATATGGTCACTTATAACAAAATTAAGTGTCTCTAAAACCTAAACAATAGTCACACCTAAATATTTGTTATGTGACCAATTGTTAGCAAAACGTCACAATGAACACAAAAACATGTGACCATTTGGGAACATTATGTCACTAAAGATATGTAATTGTTACTTTATATTACCAACTAGGTGTTTAGTTGTGACCATATATCAACCAATAGTCACTTTAAGACATTTTTGTGTGACTAAAAACTATGAAATAGTCACACTTCAAACTATTTCTACATCAACGTTTATGAAATAGTCACACATAACAAAATTGTGTGTCTCTAAAACCTAACCAATAGTCACACTAAATTATTAGTTATGTGACCAATTATTAGCAAAACGTCACAGTAAACACGAACATCATGTCACCATCTGGGAACATTTTGTCACTACAAAATAAATAAGTGTTACTAAAAAGGGTTTATGATGACATTATTCGATAAAATCATTGATCCAGCAAGAAAAATCGCTTGTCTATAGTCACACTTTTTATCTACGGTCACATTTTTTTGTATCATACGGTCACTGAAATTCAATGTCACTGTATGTGACCTAAAATGGCGAGACTTTTGGTCACAGATGGGACGGAAAAAAAAAGTGTGACTAATCACTTACGGTCACACTTTTCTGGTGTCACCAAAGATCAATTTTGTACTAGTGTTATTAGGTTGTTTCGTTAGTTGTTAGCTTGAAATAATCATAATTGTGATGATAATTTGATATAAAATATGTATCATTTGGCGTATATCAATAATCTCGTTATTTTACATGGGAATGTGTAACACTTATACCGTATACATGGGAATGTGTAACACTTATACTATATACCAAACAAAAAGATGATAAAATAAATTTTAGAAAAACGTAAATGTCCTATTTTCCATAAATATTCAACATGTTGGGTGCTCAAAGGGTTGAACTTCAATGGTCTTGAATCTCAAAAATCATCTTTCTCGACAAGTATTAGTATCTTGAATCTCCAAGTTCCAACCCCGCTACAATACTTGAGCAAACTAAATCGTTAAAGTTGGTTGAGGATCGTCCAAAACATGGGGCCCTTAAAGTGGATTTCAGGTATCCACATGAACACCCTTCTATGTCCTAGAGTACAACAGCCAAAATAGTATATTGTACCGCGAAAATAACACTCGCACCTGAGATGACATTGCGTCAATTAGGTGTAAATAAAATTTAAAGAAAGTGAAGATGATGGTGTAGAAAAAACAAGAGATACATAATCTCGTGTACTAGAGAATACTCCTCTCCAATTTAATTTTCTTTAATGTGCATATGGTTCATTTTATAGTCACTTATTTGAAACTGAAACTTGAATATTGTTTTAAGTGAGAATAGTAAAACACTTTAAAATGCATGAAAGTGGGTTAATATGTCATATTCACCTATCGCCAGTTGAAACAGTCTTGTACTTGTAACAGATAAGCAGTAACAATTAGGCACGCACAGTCCAGTCGTAGCTGCTGCAACTACAAGTGCACCGCGCATTGTGCTCTCGCAGATTCGCATAACACATGGCCCATGCCACATGCAACATCATCCATGTCCGCAGATCAATACCTTGAGCAGCTTTGTTCCACACTCAAGCTTTGAACCTGTGAGATATTTTTCGTGCACGCACACCAAGTCCGCATGGTCCGTCGTTCGTATGACACATGTGTGTTTTATCTCACATGAATGCAACAAGCACTATGAGAAAATGGGTTTGTGGTGGTGAAATTTTTGGTGGCGAAAAAAGTCACCACTGAATGGGAAGTTTTGGTGTCGAAAACTTGTGGGGATGGTTTCCAAAAAAAATGATAATTTTGACTAGAGTGGTGACATGTCGCCACTAAATTAAGCGAGAAAGTTGCCCTATTCTATAAACCTATGGTGGCGACATGTTATTACCATAGACTTAGTTTAGTTTTTTTTATATTTTCTTTTAATTGAATGTTTGATAAAAGAATATATATATATATATATATATATATATATATATATTTTAAAATAACCTAAGGTAGTGACATGTCGCCACCGAAGGTAATAGGGTTTTGTTTTTTTAATATCCTATTTCCTTCATACGAAAAGCCTTAAACGAGTTTTATTATTAGTGGTGACAAGTCGCCACTTAAGGTTTATGGTATTATTTTTAATAGAGTTTTTTTTTTTTTTTTTTTTTGTTTTGTAGAAAACATAGATGACAACTTTCTATTAAACTGCCGCAGCGACATGTCGCTACCTTACGGTTTCGAGATGAAAAAACAAAAACGTATACAGATCTGTGTTGTGCCAAACACATCTTCATCTCCCTCCCCCTTAAACTCGAACCTCTACGTCGCTTTGCGTCAAAACCTGACCACTCCCACCATATATGTGCCACCATCCACTACCGTGTTTGGTAATATGTTCGATTAGGTTTGGACGAGGATGGCTTTAACCTGTCATCCTTTAACAAGAACCACCACCCTCCAACCCACCCATGTCATAAACTACATTTATTTTCTTTTCTTTTGTTAAGCGGATTGTTAAATTGATTGTATTTTGTTCTCCATGATGTATATTAATCACTCTACTCATTTGTTATTCTTTTTATTTAAAAATAAGCAATATTCGTATATGTGTTTGCAATAAAATGTAACAAGTTATGCATAACAAACTTATATCACACAATAAGTTGTAATTTTAGTGACAATAAGATAAAATAAGATGACATTTTTTAAAACATTATTCTATTATTGTTAGGTTTTACAGTGGCTATCCAGGTTACTCTTGATCCGTCATGTACCTAAGTCGCGATCAAACCGCGTGCATGCCGTCCGACATGCCCTCTCATTTTGGTTGCACCACTTGTTTGTCTCAGATCTAGCGCACCAAGTCAAAATATAAAGGTGCTCTCAAGTGGCTCACGACATTTTGAAGAGCTACGTGCACCAGTAAAGCGGTACATGGTGATAATCGCCCATGACACACACGTGCTGAGTTAGGGTGCTTCGCACCGGCCTCTAGATCAAGGTCGCTCCTACAAAGCCCTAAGCCTCTCCGTATAATGAGGATTACGGGGATCTTGTCTCAATCGCACTTGAGGAATAGGCCCGCTATATCATTAAAACGAACAAATGAAGATCAATAAAAAGTAGTAGATAATTAATAACAAGATTAGTATAAGTATTATTTAGATTAAAAGAATTATGTCATAAAGAAACGTATTTAATTAATTAGTCTCTTTTTTTTTACCTCCTCTCAGGCTATCACAAAACAAATAAGAATGGAGGGCACTCAAGTCAAGTAAAGTCATATGGGAATTAAAAACAAGGAGATTGACAAAAAAATAATATTTATATATATAGAGTGGTGGTTGATAAATAATGATTTTGAATGACCATCAATTTAGAATATATTTGTGGTCAATGAAAGCAACCTAGCTTCCTGTAAGCTTCATAGGATAGGATGCTAGTTAATTTCTCTTTCAATTAGCTAGAAGATTACGTACACTATATATATCCGAAGCCACAAATCATGTATCTCTATCTATATATCCTATCATTGCATTCTTTCTATCTTTCTCAATACCAGCTTGTTCTGTTCACATACAAAGTTCACTTATATTTTTCTTAGTCTCATCATTGCATCAACAATGTCGGATGGGAAAAAAAGCTTTTCGTCGCATGCCAAGAAATACAAATTGGATTATTCCTCCTCCGGTGAGTTTGTTTTTTCAGTTAATTTCATCTTTGAAAGCTTATAAGTAAAGATGATAGACGATGATCTTAAACAATATATAATTATGACAAATGTCTTGCGTTCCAGGAGTTTTGAAGATATTACTACTAGTTTTGTTTGCGGAGTTTTGTGCATGGGCTTATCAAACAACTCTTCCACCACCTCCCACAAAGTTGGGATCTTTGACCTCCCCAAGGATAAAACTTCGTGATGGAAGACATTTATCATATAAAGAATCAGGTGTTCAAAAAGATGAAGCGAAATCTAAAATAATATACGTCCACTGCTTCGACTGTAGCAAGTACCAGAATCCTTTTGAATTTTCAGCCTCACCGGTATGTCTTCTGTCATTCCTCGATCTAGCTAATTCATTTTCCATAGTGTATGAGTAAGTAAATAATTGATCACGATAATTCCTGCAGGCTGTTATTGAAGAACTTGGAGTGTATATCGTTGCATTAGATCGGCCTGGTTATGGAGAAAGTGACCCGGACCCCAAGCGAACTGTAAAAAGCTTAGCATTGGATATCGAGGAGCTTGCCGATGAGTTGAATCTTGGAGAAAAATTCTATGTGGCTGGTTACTCTATGGGTGGTGAAGTCATATGGTTTTGCCTAAAATATATCCCTCATAGGTATGCTTATATATAAAACTTGATAGGCTTATATATTTTGAAGCATCATTAATTACAAAAAATAACGGTTTTATATTTCCTTATAAAACAGGCTTCAAGGGGCGATTCTTATTTCTCCTGCAGTCAATTACTGGTGGCATAACCTACCTTCTAACTTAACCAGCGAAGCATATTCTCGACAGCTTCAACAGGATCAATGGTCTTTGCGAGTAGCTCACTACCTACCATGGCTCACCTACTGGTGGAACACTCAATCATGGTTTCCTGGTTTTTCTGTTATTACCCAAAACCCTGCTGTTTTTTCTCCCGCGGATGTGGAAGTTGTAGCAAAGCTAAATGCCATGATAACAGATCCAAATCAGGTACCATCTCTTGAGCACCTCACTGAATATGGTCTCAAAAATCACATATGATAAGACCATTTCTAATATCAATGAGTGATCAGTACACTAAATTTTATTCAAATAAATTATATTTATTTATATACTTATATAGTCCTCGTCTTTTGTGTTATGAAGGTGAAGTTGATGCAAACACAACCGAGGCTACAAGGAGAATTCGAGTCTATCCATCGTGACATGAATATTGGATGGGGTAAGTGGGAATTCGATCCGCTCGATCTTGAAAACCCATTTCAGAATAGTAATGGATCCGTTCACTTATGGATGGGTGATGAGGATAGGATTGTGCCTGTGTCACTACAACGTTATATAGCCCAACAACTTGGATGGATTAAGTATCATGAGATTGTTGGTGGAGGTCATACGTTTGCCTTTGCGGATGATATGGGTGGTGATATTCTTCAAGCGCTTCTTTTGGCTAACTAATAGGTTTAGTATAAAGCATTCAGGAAGCTAAGTTCCTTTTGTTAATTAGTGGGTTGTTAAATTTATTATTTTTTGTTCTCAAACGATGTATAATCATTTATATTCTTTTATTAGTTGTATCTAAAAATATGTTATATTCGTATACGTTTACATTAAAAAATAGCGACTCGTATATAACAATATTTATATTACACAATAACTTTTAACTCAAGTGATAATAGGAAAAATGAAACCGTATAATAAGATGATATTTGTTAAAACATTCTCTTATTGTACGTTTTTACAGAGGATTTATAAAAAAAAAACTTTTTTCTTTCTTTTACGAATGGCCTAATAAAGAAACAAAAATTCACGACTTTATTCTTTTTCTTATTTTGTTGTACATGCAAGTCCATTTGATCGCACCACATTTGATCCAAATAGGCCGTTTCACGACTATTCTTTAATTGATACTAGCTTGTGTCTGTTCAGAAGAACCCCATGTACATTTTTGGAACTTTTTCAAAAAATAGTGTTTTCTTAATTTTTTATTTACAAAAATGGTGTAAAAAAATTAATGTTTTCACAAAAGGTGAAAACGTGATTTGAGATCACGATTTGCAGTTTTCATGAGGGGAAAGCTAGGTTCGGGACTCTACTAAGCTGATGTAAAGACCAAAGCGTGATCTTAGATCACGTTTTGCAGAAACTGTGGGGCCACATGTGAAATATCACCTACAATACCACTTACTTTAAACCACTATTATATAAATGCTAATACCACCCGGTTTTATCTACCTAACATATAAATATATTCTTTAATATTTTATATGTAACATGTAATATAGAAAAATATGATTTATATATATATTTAAATATTTTATATACCAAATGTATAATTTTTAAATATTTGAATCATGATTTATATTAATCATACTATTATATAAAAGAAAAAGATTTTTGACACATGGTATTTCCACATTCAAACGCACAATTATTTTCCCTCCCAAATCATATCTTCTTATTTTTAGTTTTTTTTATTTGTATATGCATGACAATAAATAAAAGATATTTATGGTAATAAATAAAAAATTATTATTGTAAGGATAATCATCACCTTAATTAGTATTTGTATTTCCATAACAATAAATAAATGATATTTATTATATGGATAATCACTATATAATTAATTAATTAATTATTTGATGAAAAAATAATTTTTTATTGAAACAAAAGTTTTGGATATATATATATATATATATATATATATATATATATATGATTTTATAATTATTTTCACCTAAATTATTTAATAACAAATTATTTAATTACTAAATTACAGTTTGAATTAAAAATTAATTATGCCTACAACTCTTTTAAACCGAGTCCGTGTAAAACACGGGTCTCAAAAACTTGGTTAAATAAAATTATACATAATTCAATTACAGTGTCTATACTCTATTACCATTATGAATTTTTTTAAAACCCCAGCCATGCGATACATATTTTTTAAATCTGAATCGTGCGATGCACATGATATAAAAACTAAATGATCCCTCCCAAATAATCCCCTTTTATTTTTCTTAAAAAATAAAACTAATTATTTTTTACTTATAAAAAAGTTTAAACAAAATAAACATTAATATGAAAATTTAGTATTTAGATAATTACTAACATTAACATAAAAACATCTAAAATTTACAAATTAGTAAATACTGATTTATATACTACATTTAACGTTTGGTTTGTTTGCACCGAATTCGTTCGTTTTCTTTATAATCTACAAAACTATATGAACCGAATAAAGTATTGTATTATATAGTACCTAAATGTATCAAAATATTATGCAAGTTTTTTATTTGCACCAATTTTATTTGTTTTCTTTATAATCTACAAAACTATATGAAGTGAATAAAGTGTTAAATGGTACCTAAAGGTATCAAACTATGATGTTGGGTGATAATTGATGTGCCTCTTAAAGGTATCAAATTATCATGTTGGGTGACAATTGATGCGCCTCCTATCGGTGTATATCTAATCAGATATCAGATGTGATAATTAACAATTGATTAGCCGGATGTTGTGACTAATCGTAAAATATTAGCATGTTTATATAATTTGTTTGAATTGGAGGCTTTATGTTATTTTAAGTTGATAGATTAATTAGTATTTGAGTGGTTAAAGAGACATTATTTTCTCTAAGTTTTTGTTTGATACTTTATTTTCTCTCTAAGTTTTATTTTTATAAATATACACCGAGATGTTATTGTATATTCAGTTTAACAGTTTCTCCTTTATACAAATTTCATAATTCAGTTAAATTTTTTGAGCTTCAATATAATTATTAATTTTTTAAACCAAAGTCGTGCAATGCACGGGGTATAAAAACTAGTTATATATATTTAAATATTTTCTATACCAAATGTATATTTTTTAAATATTTAAATAACATATCTATATATATATATATATATATATATATATATATATATATATATTTCAAATACAATCTAAGTAAAAAGTTATTCTATGTTGAAAAAGTATTATTATCCGAGAATAACCACCAAATCAATATGAATAAAAAGAGTGATGCAGAATTGTCAACATTAAACCACCCAGTCAATATGTATAAAGGCTGTGATTTTAGCTTGAAATAACTACATAATGTACACTCTTTGCAGTTAATACGGTCCAAAATCAAATAGCGGTCGAGGATCGCATTATGAGATATCAGTTATCACAGTGGTATAGCGGTTATTTAAATATTTATAGATAAGTATATATTTATGTATATATAAAATATAAAACGCCAAAATATTAATATAAAAGAAACATAAAACACCAAAATATTAATAGTAATGTATATTAAGCATAAAACATTAAAAAATGGTAGATATTTGAATCATAATCTAAGATTAAGTCATGAAATCGTACTCCGAGCCAACATAACTGAGTCATCCAATTGTTCATCATGATCTTCCACATGAACTACATCATCATCATCATCATCATCATCATCATCATCATCATCATCTCTATAGCGCTCTTTTTTGCTCCTTTTTCTTGGCCCATCATCACCATCAACAAACTCTTGAAACTCATCTTCTGTTGGTATAACCCAATCATCATTTTCCTTTATGTCTCTCAACAAAACTGGGTCCAAAGATTTGTTGGCTTTTAATGAGTTAAAACGCATTTATAACCTTATTTTGTATTGGATGAATACAAGGTTATTGAGTTTTTGTTGCAATAGACAATTTCTTTTCTTCGAATGTAACTAATAAAGAATAAAAAACCTAGTTATTTTGAAGTAAATAAGTTAAATGTAATATAATTTATAAATATATTTGGTAGAAAATAAAGAACTTACATTGTCAAATGCATTCCAATTGCATTCACAAGGTGAAGGACTACAAGTTTGACTAAGAATAATCATAGCAAATGTTTAGAGCTAAGGTGTGTCAACCCCATAAGTACGCCACCATATATCTACATTTTATAAATAAATGAAGTGATATAATAAAATATTAAGCAATAAAAACATGTGAAAATGTTGATTTTTTTTACTTACATGGTGCAACTTTTGTTAAAGCCTTTATAGCAGCCTGAGATCCAAATTGCCCAAATGAATTAATGTATTGATTCAAGTCTTTACTCACTTTATCATTCTCATCATCATCCGGCACTAGAAAGTCAATATCAACATAAGGTCCTGTAACAATTTCCCTGCTCTTCCTTATCTCCATCGAATTTTCCCCATGCTAAACAAGACATAAAGTTCAATACCTTTATGTAATGGGTGATGAAGTTGGTCGGACCATCTTGCTTGAATCATAGCCCAAAGTTTAGTGACCAATCTGTCATCTGTAAGATTTTTCTGGATTTTCTCCTTTACTCTATTCACCGCACCATAGATATAACCCATACATAGCTTCTCTTCCGTATCAACCAATCTGACCAAATACAATAAAGGATCTAGCACTTGACAAGCTAGTTGTATGTTGTTCCAAAAATATGTTTTTATAACTATTCGCTGGACTCTCTTTCCAAACGTCTTTTTTGCAAAATCACTTTTTCTCCATTCCTTAGAATTTAACAAAACTTGAATATGATGTTGATTCTCATGGATACTCCGAATGATATAAAACTAGGTTGCAAACCTTGTTACACAAGACCTGTGCAGGTCCTTGTTTTTCGTCAACTTCCTCAACATATTAAGACACCTTCCACGTTTGTAAATGTAAACCACAATTACTCTTGCATCAACTAGAGTAGTCTTCATATTTGGTACTTTCTCATAAATATATTGAATCATGAGGTTCACACAATGTGTTGCAGAAGGAGTCCAAAACATCTTCGGGTGTTGTTGTTCTAACATCATTCAAGCAGCTTTGTAGTTTGACCCATTATCTTCGAATGGCACAATAAAGAACAAAAATTCACGTCTTTTTTACTTTTTTGTTGTACAAGTACATTTGATCGCACCACATTTGATCCAAATACACCATTCCACAACTACTCTTTAATCGATACTAGCTTGTGTCTAGCCAGAAGAACCCCATGTATTTTTTCAGAATTTTTTTCAGTAATTCACGTCATCATACGGGTAGTAGTATATCTGCGTGTGGTGTATATGAAATATAGAAATATTGATGACACATTTTGTACGTAAGCTTTTAAATTCATAAAACTTGATTAACTTATGACTACTATTTCACCACATAACACGAGCAAATGCACCCATCATGGAGCAATATAGCAGTGGTAAGTTAAGTGATGGTCGTTCAAACATGTATCTATCTGAATTCTATGAAGTGACAAAGTATTACTAACCCCCAATCCTAACCAATACCTCCAGGCAGTAGTTTGCGTGAAATCCGTTTTTGTTTACATAGACATAAAACTCATGAACGTATTACTTTGCATGTGGTGCGAGTCACCGTTAGGATCATGCATCGTCCTCCAGTCGGGTGTCACTCGTCCGACTGATAAGTTTTCAACTTCTCAAATGGTCTATAATACTCAAAGCACGTTTGTCCAAAAAGGTTAATAATACACTTTCAATTTAGAAGAGTAATCATAAAGTCATCCGTACTTACCTTAAGGTAATTACGTAAGCTCATTTTACTATTTTACCAAAAGCTTGTTTTTTCAAGTAAGTGTACGAGTTTAATCAAACGTAAGTCTGATTTAAATATTTTCTTAACAGAAGGTGAGTGGCTCATAGACAAACCTTAAACAACTTCATATCAAGTGAAGGTTCTTACAAACATAGAAAGATTAAAAGACTGGAAAACCGAAAACAAGAAGAAGAAAACCTACATTTATTGTAAATAAATAGGAGCAAAGCTGAGCCAAACCAAGTTGGTTAGAACATGTCTAAACCATCTTCTCTTGTCACAACTAGGCACACCTTGAAATGGAGACTTAGTTGGCTATTTATAGGCAAGAATGGAGGTGGGCACGGGCCGTGCTTGGTAGGATATCTTCAGAAATCGCAAGGATGGCAGAGGCACGGGTCATGGGCTTCACGGGCATGGGCCGTGAGCTTCAGGGGCACGGGTTGTGCCTGTCAGTTAACGGAAGCACCTGCCGTGTCACTTCAGTGGCACGGGCCGCGTGTGTTAGTTTCGTAGAATTTCAACTGTATTTAGCGGCTAAGGATGGGGCACGGGCCGTGCTTATGGCCTTCAATCACAAAGCTTCGTGTTTTTCTTTCGTTTTTCATCTTTTTCTGCTTCTTTTATGATTTTCAACTAGACCGATCAAGAAAACTCAAAAGGAAATATTATTAGGTTGTTTCGTTAGTTGTTAGCTTGAAATAATCATAATTGTGATGATAATTTGATATAAAATATGTATCATTTGACGTATATCAATAATCTCGTTATTTTACATGGGAATGTGTTACACTTATACCGTATACATGGGAATGTGTAACACTTATACTATATACCAAACAAAAAGATGATAAAATAAATTTTAGAAAAACGTAAATGTCCTATTTTCCATAAATATTCAACATGTTGGGTGCTCAAAGGGTTGAACTTCAATGGTCTTGAATCTCAAAAATCATCTTTCTCGACAAGTATTAGTATCTTGAATCTCCAAGTTCCAACCCCGCTACAATACTTGAGCAAACTAAATCGTTAAAGTTGGTTGAGGATCGTCCAAAACATGGGGCCCTTAAAGTGGATTTCAGGTATCCACATGAACACCCTTCTATGTCCTAGAGTACAACAACCAAAATAGTATATTGTACCGCGAAAATAACACTCGCACCTGAGATGACATTGCGTCAATTAGGTGTAAATAAAATTTAAAGAAAGTGAAGATGATGGTGTAGAAAAAACAAGAGATACATAATCTCGTGTACTAGAGAATACTCCTCTCCAATTTAATTTTCTTTAATGTGCCACTACAAAAAAAATGCCATTTAGTGGCACAAACTTTTAGTGGCATTTAGTTTTTGTGCCACTAATACACAGTTTTAGTGGCACATTTTTGTTTGAACCATAGTTTTAGTGGTATTTTGCTTTTATGCCACTAATATACGGTTTTAGTGGCACTATAAGTGTGCCACACTAGTAATTAACATATCCTTTTGTGGCTTTTACTATATGCCACTAAATCTATTTCCTAAAAGTTAATTTGAGCGTAAATTATTTATTTTATGGAACAAATTATCTTAATGAGTGAACACGAACATAAATTTTTTGTTCATTTAAATAAATGAACGGCCATGAATAAATGACTCTGTGATTTATTTATGTCTGTGAGCGTTTGTTTATGTTCATGTATGTGTGTTCGTTTATGTTTCTATTTGTTTAATTAGTTTTGTTCAATTTATTTAATATAATAATATAAATAAATTTATAAATAAAATACTAAAATTACACTATTATTCTCTTAACCCTCACATTAGGGCTCCTTTCATATCTTCAGCCATTACCTACCCTCTAGTCTCCCCAACTCACGTCGACCAATGAACACCATCACTGCGAATCACGTTGACGCTCCATACCACTACCCTCACGCAACGAGCCAGACTCTTCACCGGGAGTAAACATCAGCCGTTGCAACGACTTGGAGGAGGAACTATTAGAGCCAAGGGTAATTTGGCAGTTACGGCGACGGATGACCAGCGGTTGAAGAAAGGAATAGCGGAGTTCTACGATGGATCGTGGGGAGAACACTCATATCCGTATGATTGAACATGCGCTCCTCTTCGCCTCTGTTCCTGGTATTTCTCTCACCAACTACTTTATAAATTTTATGCAAAACGCTTGCTCAATTTTACAGTTGATTTTTAACAATTGAGCAAGACGTTCATGCTCATTCTTTGTTTGAACTAGTAATTTTATGGCTTGTTGGGGTAATTCACACAAGCAGAAGTTGATTGAACTATCTTGATTGCATTCCTAGTTATATTTCACTCCGTTTGTACCGAAATTAGACCTACAATTTGGTATTGTGTTCTATTTACAAGCTACTGCTTACCAATAGTAAATTATGTGTTTTGATTTTATATTTGACTCCAACAGTATTTGACTTGATTTGTAGCATTCAACAGTTCATGTAGACTCTTTAGTTTATGAAGGAATAATTTCCAATTTGTTTTGTGCTTGTTCCTTGCCACATCCCCTTGGCCCCCTTCGACTGCCCCTGCTTGATTTTTCATTTCTCAAGTTTTTTATTAAATCAATTAGACGGATTTAGAAGCTTGTTTATAAGCTAAATTTTAGTTTAATCCAACTTAAGAAAGGAATGATTTAGTGTTAGAGATTTGATTATTGCATTTTGTGATGTACTAACGTGAGTTGTATTGTAAACTGATGATACAAATTGTTTTTAAGGCTGTGTATCCAATTTTTTTTTTTCAAAGGGATGTGAAACTGGAGAAACTGAAGCACACTGATGTGGGTTTTTGTTTTTGATTCATCGAGACACCGTGTATATGTATAATCTAATTTTGCAGGTTAGAGTGAAACCGGAAACTGCAGAGGTGGAGATGGAAATGTCTATTCAAGCTGAGTCAGAATTTTGATATTGATGCTCATGATGAGAAAGCAA
>JBCNJP010001987.1:0-13000 GCA_039602395.1 Deinandra increscens subsp. villosa | reverse complement strand
TAGACTGATCAAGAAAACTCAAAAGGAAACATTATTGGGTTGTTTCGTTAGTTGTTAGCTTGAAATAATCATAATTGTGACGATAATTTGATATAAAATATGTATCATTTAACGTATATCAATAATCTTGTTATTTTACATGGGAATGTGTAACACTTATACCGTATACATGGGAATGTGTAACACTTATACAATATACAAAACAAAAAATATGATAAAATAAATTTTAGAAAAACGTAAATGTACTATTTTCCATAAAAATTCAACATGTTGGGTGCTCAAAGGGTTGAACCTTCAACGGTCTTGAATCTTAAAAATCATCTTTCTCGACAAGTATTAGTATCTTGAATCTCCAAGTTCCAACCCCGCTACAATACTTGAGCAAACTAAATCGTTAAAGGTGGTTGAGGATCGTGTCAAAACATGGGGCCCTTAAATCGGATTTCAGGTATCCACATGAGCACCCTTCTATGTCCTAGGGTACAACAGCCAGAATAGTATATTGTACCGCCGAAAATAACACTCGCACCTGAGATGACATTGGGTCAATTAGGTGTAAATAATATTTAAAGAAAGTGAAGATGATGGTGTAGAAAAAACAAGAGATACATAATCTCGTGTACTAGAGAATACTCCTCTCCAATTTAGTTTTCTTAAATGTGTGTGAACATATATGTAGAAGGTCTTCTAGAAATGAACCATATGGTTCATTTTAGATTCACTTATTTGAAACTGAAACTTGAATACTGTTTTAAGGGAGAATAGTAAAACACTTTCAAATGCATGAAAGTGGGTTAATATGCCATATTCACCTTTCACCAGTTGAAACAGTCTTATACTTGTAACAGATAAGCAGCAACAACTAGGTACTCACAGTCCAGTCGTAGCTGCTGCAACTACAAGTACACCATGCATAGTACTCTCGCAGATTCGCATAACACATGGCCCATGCCACATGCAACATCATCCATGTCCGCGCATCAATACCTTGAGCAGCCTTGTTCCACACTCAAGCTTTGAACCAGTGAGATATTTTTCGTGCACGCACACCAAGTCCGCATGGTCCGTCGTTCGTATGACACATGCGTGTTTTTATCTCACACGAATGCAACAAGCACTATGAGAAAATGGGTTTGCGGTGGTAAAATTTTTGGTGGCGAAAAAAGTCACCACTAAATGGGAAGTTTTGGTGTCGAAAACTTGTGGGGATGGTTTCCAGAAAAAATGATAATTTTGACTAGAGTGGTGACATGTCGCCACTAAATTAAGCGAGAAAGTTGCCCTATTCTATAAACCTATGGTGGCGACATGTTATTACAATAGACTTAGTTTAGTTTTTTAATATTTTCTTTTAATTCAATGTTTGATAAAAGAATATATATATATATATATATATATTTTTAAAATAACCTAAGGTAGTGACATGTCGCCACCGAAGGTAATAGGGTTTTGTTTTTATTTTAATATCCTATTTCCTTCTCACGAAAAGCCTTAAACGAGTTTTAGTTTTAGTGGTGACAAGTCGCCACTTAAGGTTTATGGTATTATTTTTAATAATTTTTTTTTTGTAGAAAACATAGACGACGACTCTCTATTAAACTGCCGCAGCGACATGTCGCCACCTTATGATTTCGAGATGTAAAAACAAAAACGTATACAGATCTGTGTTGTGCCAAACACATCTTCATCTCCCTCCCTCTTAAACTCAAACCTCTACGTCGCTTTGCGTCAAAACCTGACCACTCCCACCGTGTGCCACCATCCACTACCGTGTTCGGTAATATGTTCGATTAGGTTTGGACGAGGATGGCTTTAACCTGTCATCCTTTAACAAGAACCACCACCCTCCAACCCACCCATTTCATAAACTACATTTATTTTCTTTTCGTTTGTTAAGCGGATTGTTAAATTGATTGTATTTTGTTCTCCATGATGTATATTAATCACTCTACTCATTTGTTATTCTTTTTATTTAAAAATAAGCAATATTCGTATATGTGTTTGCAATAAAAAGTAACAAGTTATGCATAACAAACTTATATCACACAATAAGTTGTAATTTTAGTGACAATAAGATAAAATAAGATGACATTTTTTAAAACATTATTCTATTACTTTTGGGTTTTACAGTGGCTATCCAGGTTACCTCTTGATCCGTCATGTACCTAAGTCGCGGATCAAACCGGCGTGCATGCCGTCCGATTCCATGCCCTCTCATTTTGGTTGCACCACTTTGTTTGTCCCAGATCTAGCGCACCAACTCAAAATATAAAGGTGCTCTCAAGTAGCTCACGACATTTTGAAGAGCTACGTGCACTAGTAAAGCGGTACATGGTGATAGTCGCTCCTACAAAGCCCTAAGCCTCTCCGTATAATGAGGATTACGGGGATCTTGTCTCAATCGCACTTGAGGAATAGGCCCGCTATATCATTAAAACGAACAAATGAAGATCAATAAAAAGTAGTAGATAATTAATAACAAGATTAGTATAAGTATTATTTAGATTAAAAGAATTATGTCATAAAGAAACGTATTTATATTAGTCTCCTTTTTTTTACCAAGTAAAGTCAAGTAAAGTCATATGGGAATTAAAAACAAGGAGATTGTCAAAAATATATATATATATATAGAGTGGTGGTTGATAAATAATGATTTTGAATGACCATCAATTTAGAATATATTTGTGGTCAATGAAAGCAACCTAGCTTCCTGTAAGCTTCATAGCATTCTTTCAATTAGCTAGAAGATTACGTACACTATATATATCCGAAGCCACAAATCATGTATCTCTATCTATATATCCTATCATTCATTCTTTCTATCTTTCTCAATACCAGCTTGTTCTGTTCACATACAAAGTTCACTTATATTTTTCTTAGTCTCATCATTGCATCAACAATGTCGGATGGGAAAAAAAGCTTTTCGTCGCATGCCAAGAAATACAAATTGGATTGTTCCTCCTCCGGTGAGTTTGTTTTTTCAGTTAATTTCATCTTTGAAAGCTTATAAGTAAAGATGATAGACGATGATCTTAAACAATATATAATTATGACAAATGTCTTGCGTTCCAGGAGTTTTGAAGATATTACTACTAGTTTTGTTTGCGGAGTTTTGTGCATGGGCTTATCAAACAACTCTTCCACCACCTCCCACAAAGTTGGGATCTTTGACCTCCCCAAGGATAAAACTTCGTAATGGAAGACATTTATCATATAAAGAATCAGGTGTTCAAAAAGATGAAGCGAAATCTAAAATAATATACGTCCACTGCTTCGACTGTAGCAAGTACCAGAATCCTTTTGAATTTTCAGCCTCACCGGTATGTCTTCTGTCATTCCTCGATCTAGCTAATTCATTTTCCGTAGTGTATGAGTAAGTAAATAATTGATCACGATAATTCCTGCAGGCTGTTATTGAAGAACTTGGAGTGTATATCGTTGCATTAGATCGGCCTGGTTATGGAGAAAGTGACCCGGACCCCAAGCGAACTGTAAAAAGCTTAGCATTGGATATCGAGGAGCTTGCCGATGAGTTGAATCTTGGAGAAAAATTCTATGTGGCTGGTTACTCTATGGGTGGTGAAGTCATATGGTCTTGCCTAAAATATATCCCTCATAGGTATGCTTATATATAAAACTTGATAGGCTTATATATTTTGAAGCATCATTAATTACAAAAAATAACGGTTTTATATTTCCTTATAAAACAGGCTTCAAGGGGCGATTCTTATTTCTCCTGCAGTCAATTACTGGTGGCATAACCTACCTTCTAACTTAACCAGCGAAGCATATTCTCGACAGCTTCAACAGGATCAATGGTCTTTGCGAGTAGCTCACTACCTACCATGGCTCACCTACTGGTGGAACACTCAATCATGGTTTCCTGGTTTTTCTGTTATTACCCAAAACCCTGCTGTTTTTTCTCCCGCGGATGTGAAAGTTGTAGCAAAGCTAAATGCCATGATAACAGATCCAAATCAGGTACCATCTCTTGAGCACCTCACTGAATATGGTCTCAAAAATCACATATGATAAGACCATTTCTAATATCAATGAGTGATCAGTACACTAAATTTTATTCAAATAAATTATATTTATTTATATACTTATATAGTCCTCGTCTTTTGTGTTATGAAGGTGAAGTTGATGCAAACACAACCGAGGCTACAAGGAGAATTCGAGTCTATCCATCGTGACATGAATATTGGATGGGGTAAGTGGGAATTCGATCCGCTCGATCTTGAAAACCCATTTCAGAATAGTAATGGATCCGTTCACTTATGGATGGGTGATGAGGATAGGATTGTGCCTGTGTCACTACAACGTTATATAGCCCAACAACTTGGATGGATTAAGTATCATGAGATTGTTGGTGGAGGTCATACGTTTGCCTTTGCGGATGATATGGGTGGTGATATTCTTCAAGCGCTTCTTTTGGCTAACTAATAGGTTTAGTATAAAGCATTCAGGAAGCTAAGTTCCTTTTGTTAATTAGTGGGTTGTTAAATTTATTATTTTTTGTTCTCAAACGATGTATAATCATTTATATTCTTTTATTATTTGTATCTAAAAATATGTTATATTCGTATACGTTTACATTAAAAAATAGCGACTCGTATATAACAATATTTATATTACACAATAACTTTTAACTCAAGTGATAATAGGAAAAATGAAACCGTATAATAAGATGATATTTGTTAAAACATTCTCTTATTGTACGATTTTACGGAGGATTTATAAAAAAACTTTTTTCCTTCTTTTACGAATGGCCTATTAAAGAAACAAAAATTCACGACTTTATTCTTTTTCTTATTTTGTTGTACATGCAAGTCCATTTGATCGCACCACATTTGATCCAAATAGGCCGTTTCACAACTATTCTTTAATCGATACTAGCTTGTGTCTATTCAGAAGAACCCCATGTACATTTTTGGAACTTTTTCAAAAAATAGTGTTTTCTTAATTTTTTTTATTTACAAAAATGGTGTCAAAAAATTAATGTTTTTCACAGAAGGTGAAAACGTGATTTGAGATCACGATTTGCAGGTTTGGTGAGGGGAAAGCTAGGTTCGGGACTCTACGAAGCTGATGTAAAGACCAAAGCGTGATCTTAGATCACGTTTTGCAGAAACTGTGGGGCCACATGTGAAATATCACCTACAGTACCACTTACTTTAAACCACTATTATATAAATGCTAATACTACCCGGTTTTATCTACCTAACATATAAATATATTCTTTAATATTTTATATGTAACATGTAATATAGAAAAATATGATTTATATATATATATTTAAATATTTTCTATACCAAATGTATATTTTTTAAATATTTAAATCATGATTAATATTAATCATCATACTATTATATAAAAGAAAAAGATTTTTGACACATGGTATTCCCACATTCAAACTCACAATTGTTTTCCCTCCCAAATCATATCTTCTTATTTTTAGTTTTTTTTATTTGTATATGCATGACAATAAATAAAAGATATTTATGGCAATAAATAAAAAAATAATTATTGTAAGGATAATCATCACCTTAATTAGTATTTGTATTTCCATGACAATAAATAAAAGATATTTATTATATTGATAATCACTATTATAATTAGTTAATTAATTATTTGAAGAAAAAATAAATTTTTATTAAAACAAAAGTTTTGGATATATATATATGATTTTATATTTATTTTCTCCTAAATTATTTAATAACAAATTATTTAATAACTAAATTACAGTTTGAATTAAAAATTAATTATGCCTACAACTCTTTTAAACCGAGCCCGTGTAAAACACGGGTCTCAAAAACTTGGTTAAATAAAATTATACATAATTCAATTACAGTTTCTATACTCTATTACCATTATGATTTTTTTAAACCCCAGCCATGCGATACATATTTTTTAAATCTGAATCGTGCGATGCGTATGATATAAAAACTAAATGATCCCTCCCAAATAATCCCCTTTTATTTTTCTTAAAAAATAAAACTAATTATTTTTTACTTATAAAAAAGTTTAAACAAAATAAACATTAATATGAAAATTTAGTATTTAGATAATTACTAACATTAACATAAAAACATCTAAAATTTACAACTTAGTAAATACTGATTTATATACTACATTTAACGTTTGGTTTGTTTGCACCGAATTCGTTCGTTTTCTTTATAATCTACAAAACTATATGAACCGAATAAAGTATTGTATTATATAGTACATAAATGTATCAAAATATTATGCAAGTTTTTTATTTGCACCAATTTTATTTGTTTTCTTTATAATCTACAAAACTATATGAAGTGAATAAAGTGTTAAATGGTACCTAAAGGTATCAAACTATGATGTTGGGTGATAATTGATGTGCCTCTTAAAGGTATCAAATTATCATGTTGGGTGACAATTGATGCGCCTCTTATCGGTGTATATCTAATCAGATATCAGATGTGATAATTAACAATTGATTAGCCGGATGTTGTGACTAATCGTAAAATATTAGCATGTTTATATAATTTGTTTGAATTGGAGGCTTTATGTTATTTTAAGTTGATAGATTAATTAATATTTGAGTGGTTAAAGAGACATTATTTTCTCTAAGTTTTTGTTTGATACTTTATTTTCTCTCTAAGTTTTATTTTTATAAATATACACCGAGATGTTATTGTATATTCAGTTTAACAGTTTCTCCTTTATACAAATTTCATAATTCAGTTAAATTTTTTGAACTTCAATATAATTATTAATTTTTTAAACCAAAGTCGTGCAATGCACGGGGTATAAAAACTAGTTATATATATTTAAATATTTTCTATACCAAATGTATATTTTTTAAATATTTGAATAACATATATATATATATATATATATATATATATATATATATATATATATATATATATATATAGTGAAAAGTTCATTGTAGACACCCTCATAAGTGTAGACATGTAGGCACCTTTTTTCACCATTAAATCTCTTGATCTAATGGTTGTGATTAATTTGTTTTTTTCTTTTTTTCTTTTTTCTCATTATTCAGAAAATTTCACATGTGAAAAGGAGCCAGTTCACATGCGAAAGTGTCTACAATGAACCTCACCATATATATATATATATATATATATATATATATATATATATATATATATATATAGGGGATGGTTATCATGAAAACCACCTCCACTTGGGAAAACTTTAAAAACCTATTGGGTGGATGAGATTGATCCACATATGCCATTTTTAATGGATAAGAAAGGGTAATTTGGTCCATCAAAAATTGAAGATTTTGTCATCTCCGTAAGGTTTTTTATTTTTGACATCCTCTCTCCTCTCTCTTTCTCTATTCTCTTTTTGACATTATCTCTCCTCTCTCCTCTCTCTTCTCTTTTTTTTGAACGACTCTTCTTCTCATTTGTCTTCTTCTCTTCTTTCTCACTTTTATATATAAATAATCTTTATTTTCTAAATTGACTTCGTTAGTTAATTTATATATATTTTTTTGTTTTACTTTTGTCTCTTATATTTTTCAATTAAGTTACATATGAAAATGTGTTATTATTGTTGATAAAAATTATAAGTATGAATGACGTTATTTTACTTTTATCTCTTATATTTTCTTAATTAGGTTACATATGAAAATGTGTTATTGTTGATAAACATTCGGCTCACAAAATGTTACGTACGTAAATCATATAGACATGTGTAACAAAATGAAACGTAACAAAATGTTTCATACGAACTAAAATATTTTAAATAATAAAAAATAAATGACATGCTAACAATAAATACAACAAGCTAACAAAAAAACAAGCTTTTTATGCTTCACTTCCTTATAACCCTCTTCATCTTTGAAAAAAATCCACTCACCTACAAAAAAAAAACATTCATTAATTCAAAATGAAACGTACATAAATTTACACATGGATGACGAGTTGTTTACCTATGTAAATTTACATTAATAAATGAGATGTAACATATTAAGTAAGTAAATTAACATATGTAACATCGTTACGTAAGTAATTAATATATAGTTGCTTATGTAACATCATTGTTAGTCACATATGTAACATCACTCTTTAGATATGCATTTTTCCAAATCTCCAAAATGTTTAGTCACATTAGTTCAAGCATGAAAGATACGTAAATTTACATATGGAGTAAGGGTTTAAATATGTAAATTTACATAGATAAATGAGATGTAACATATTATCTAAGTAAATTAACATATGTAATGTCAGTACGTAAGTAAATTAACATATAGTTACATATGTAACATCATTAGTTATTCCCATATGTAACATCATTGTTTAGATATGCATTTTCCTAATTCTCCAAAATGTTTAGTCACATTAGTTCAAGCATGAGACATACGTAAATTTACATATGGAGGGAGATTTACATAGATAAATGAGATGTAACCTATTACGTAAGTAAATTAGCATACAGTTACATATGTAGCAAATATGGAATCATAAGATGTAACATTAGATGTACCGTTACATATAACATTACATGTGTAAAAAAACATCACAGAGAAGACTCCACAAATGAAAAGTTGTTTAGTCACATTAGTTCAAACATGAAACATACATACGTAAGTAAAAAAAAACACTATTACCACTATTAGGACATATTATCAACTATTACGTATGTAAGTTTCACATATGAATACTACCATGTAACGTAAGTAATTTTACATATGTAACAAATACATCAGTTTGTATTTATCTAGTCTTTATCATCTTAGCAAGTATTTAACAATAAACTGATACACACATTTAGCAAGTATTTAGCAATAGTGAGTTGTCGACACTTTTTTTATAAAAATTAAGGGAAATTATTAAAAAAAAAATTCATTTCCAGATAAAAATTGAGAGAAAAATAAGAATTTATATTCAAAGGTATAAGTCGACACTTTATACAAAAATAATTTTTGCTCTCAAGTATGATGGAGTTTGAATAGAATAAATGAAAATCGAATTCATATGAACACTCATATAAAAAGATTATATTTACTTTCAAAATTTCTTTACCTTAGAGATAATTTCTTCTTACCTCAGTTAGAATCATAATTCAAACAATCCAGTATGGCGGTGAAGATGACCAGTAAGTACGGCGACAAACCAAAGGAAAGAAGCAAATCTGAAAAAATTACTGAGGAGCTTGAAATCCACAACAACATCGCAAATGGATAACTATTCCGAACATATATTGTCACTGATGTACAAGATCCATAAAAAATTTGAGAACTCCGATGCCTAATCAAGCTTCTCCGATGACTAATTTGAGAACGCGTCGGCGACGATGGAGGAGATTGATGAAGATGCTGGTGGATGTGGTAGATGTTCGGGATGAAAAGAACATAGATTTGCAACTCGAACAGATTTGCTACGCAAACTTCGACGTCTAAAATGGGGGTTTCGCAGTAGAGACCGGCGAAGTCGATGCAGCAAAGATTACGGTTCACTGATTCAAGCTTTAGGATTTCTTCTCCAATTGAAGCTCTAGGATTTCATCTCCAGTTGAAGCTTTTGAATAGTTGGTGTGGTTTGAATGGATTGGGAGAAGATAAAGATCGTTTGAAAATGATGGTAGAGAGGGTTTGATGTGATGGAATGCAGAGAGTACAGGTCTATGGAACTTTTACCATACCAAAGATACCCTTCTCCATATTAAATTAGTTAAATAAGCAAATAAAAATAAAGAAAAAAGTGAGAAAAAATCACAACCATTTGATGGATCAAATCAATGGCTAATAGAGAGTTTTAATAGTTTTCCCATCTCAAGATGGTTTGCATCTTACCCTTCTCTCTCTCTCTCTCTCTATATATATATATATATAGGCCTATATATATATATATATATATATTTCAAATACAATCTAAGTAAAAAATTATTCTAAGTTGAAAAAGTATTATTATCCGAGAATAATCACCAAATCAATATGAATAAAAAGAGTGATGCAGAATTGTCAACATTAAACCACCCAGTCAATATGTATAAAGGCTGTGATTTTAGCTTGAAATGACTACATAATGTACACTCTTTGCAGTTAATACGGTCCAAAATCAAATAGCGGTCGAGGATCGCATTATGAGATATCAGTTATCACAGTGGTATAGTGGTTATTTAAAAATATATAGATAAGTATATCTTTATGTATATATAAAATATAAAACACCAAAATATTAATATAAAAGAAACATAAAACACCAAAATATTAATAGTAATGTATATTAAGCATAAAACATTAAAAAATGGTAGATATTTGAATCATAATCTAAGATTAAGTCATGAAATCTTACTCCGAGCCAACATCAACTGAGTCATCCAATTGTTCATCATGATCTTCCACATGAACTGCATCATCATCATCATCATCATCATCTCTATAGCGCTCTTTTTTGCTCCTTTTTCTTGGCCCACCATCACCATCAATAAACTCTTGAAACTCATCTTCTGTTGGTATAACCCAATCATCATTTTCCTTTATGTTTCTCAACAAAACTGGGTCCAAAGATTTGTTGGCTTTTAATGAGTTAAAACGCATTTATAACCTTATGTTGTATTGGATGAATACAAGGCTATTGAGTTTTTCTTGTAATAGACAATTTCTTTTCTTCGAATGTAACTAATAAAGAATAAAAAACCTAGTTATTTTGAAGTAAATAAGTTAAATGTAATATAATTTATAAATATATTTGGTAGAAAATAAAGAACTTACATTGTCAAATGCATTCCAATTGCATTCACAAGGTGAAGGACTACAAGTTTGACTAAGAATAATCATAGCAAATGTTTAGAGCTAAGGTGTGTCAACCCCATAAGTACGCCACCATATATCTACATTTTATAAATAAATGAAGTGATATAATAAAATATTAAGCAATAAAAGCATGTGAAAATGTTGATTTTTTTTACTTACATGGTGCAACTTTTAATCTAGCCTTTATTGCAGCCTGAGATCCAAATTACCCAAATGAATCAATGTATTGATTCAAGTCTTGCCTCACTTTATCATTCTCATCATCATCCGACACTAGAAGGTCAATATCAACATAAGGTCCTGTAACAATTTCCCTGCTCTTCCTTATCTCCATCGAATTTTCCCAATGCTAAACAAGACATAAAGTTCAATAGCTTCATGTAATGGGTGATGAAGTTGGTCGGACCATCTTGCTTGAATCATAGCCCAAAGTTTAGTGACCAATGTGTCATCTGTAGGATTTTTCTGGATTTTCTCCTTTGCTCTATTCACCGCATCATAGATATAACTCATACATAGCTTCTCTTCCGTATCAACCAATCTGACCAAATACAACAAAGGATCTAGCACTTGACAAGCTAGTTGTATGTTGTTCCAAAAATATGTTTTTATAACTATTCGCCAGACTCTCTTTCCAAACGTCTTTTTTACAAAATCACTTTTTCTCCATTCCATAGAATTTAACAAAACTTGAATACGATGTTGATTCTCATGGATACTCCGAATGATATAAAACTAGGTTGCAAACCTTGTTACACAAGACCTGTGCAGGTCCTTGTTTTTCGTCAACTTCCTCAACATATTAAGGCACCTTCCGCGTTTGTAAATGTAAACCACAATTGCTCTTGCATCAACTAGAGTAGTCTTCATATTTGGTACTTTCTCATAAATATATTGAATCATGAGGTTCACACAATGTGCAATATAGCAGTGGTAAGTTAACTGATGGTCGTTCAAACATGTATCTATCCGAATTCTATGAAGTGACAAAGTATTACTAACCCCCAATTCTAACCAATACCTCCAGGCAGTAGTTTGCGTGAAATTCGTATTTGTTTACATAGACATAAAACTCACGAACGTATTACTTTGCATGTGGTGCGAGTCACCGTTAGGATCATGCATCGTCCTCCAGTCGGGTGTCACTCGTCCGACTAATGAGTTTTCAACTTCTCAAATGGTCTAAAATACTCAAAGCACGTTTGTCCAAAAAGGTTAATAATACACTTTCAATTTAGAAGAGTAATCATAAAGTCATCCGTACTAACCTTAAGGTAATTACGTAAGCTCATTTTACTGTTTTAGCAAAAGCTTGTTTTTTTCAAGTAAGTGTACGAGTTTAATCAAACGTAAGTCTGATTTAAATATTTGCTTAATAGAAGGTGAGTGGCTCATAGACAAACCTTAAACAACTTCATATCAAGTGAAGGTTCTTACAAACATAGAAAGATTAAAAGACTGGAAAACCGAAAACAAGAAGAAGAAAAACTACATTTATTATAGATAAACAGGAGCAAAGCTGAGCCAAACCAAGTTGGTTAGAACATGTCTAAACCATCTTCTCTTGTCACAACTAGGCACACCTTGAAATGGAGACTTAGTTGGCTATTTATAGGCAAGAATGGAGGTGGGCACGGGCCGTGCTTGGTAGGATATCTTCAGAAATCGCAAGGAGGGCAGAGGCACGGGTCATGGGCTTCACAGGCACGGGCCATGAGCTTCAGGGGCACGGGTTGTGCTTGTCAGTTAACGGAAACACCTGCCGTGTCACTTTAGTGGCACAGGCCGCGTGTGTTAGTTTCGCAGAATTTTAACTGTATTTAGCGACTAAGGATGGGGCACGGGCCGTGCCTGGCTAGGCACGGGCCGTGCTTATGGCCTTCAATCACAAAGCTTCGTGTTTTTCTTGTGTTTTTCATCTTTTTCTACTTCTTTTATGATTTTGACCTAGACTGATCAAGAAAACTCAAAAGGAAACATTATTGGGTTGTTTCGTTAGTTGTTAGCTTGAAATAATCATAATTGTGATGATAATTTGATATAAAATATGTATCATTTGGCGTATATCAATAATCTTGTTATTTTACATGGGAATGTGTAACACTTATACCGTATACATGGGAATGTGTAACACTTATAATATATACAAAACAAAAAATATGATAAAATAAATTTTGGAAAAACGTAAATGTACTATTTTCCATAAAAATTCAACATGTTGGGTGCTCAAAG
>JBCNJP010001985.1:0-12000 GCA_039602395.1 Deinandra increscens subsp. villosa | reverse complement strand
AGGAGAGGGTCGTCAACGAAGATTACATAAATAAAAAAATATAAACGACTTACACGATGTTAGAAGACGGCGGGTGGGGGATGAACAAATGAGACCTCCATGCGTTTATATAGGATCATAAAGTGTGATCAATCAATTAAAATGGAGTTGCAAGAACTCCAAAGGGTGATGTTTATTACCTATTATTGCATCAATTAAAATGGAGTTGCAAGAACTCCAAAGGGTGATGTTTATTACCTATTAGTTGCAAGAACTCAAAAGGCTTATGATTGTTATGATGATATTTATGATCATACTTAATGAATTCAATTATGATTTACGGATTTAATACTATGATGATGATGGTTGAACATGATGATGATGGATGAACATGTAATAAAGCCACCATGCTTAAGCATGTAGTACCAAGTGCTTGCTTTCAAGTAAACCGTATTTATGATTTAACATTGAATATGGTGTCAAAATTGTGGCATTGCTCAACTTTTAGTGTATTCTAGATAACTAGAAAATCGTTATTAATTTTTTATTAATATTTTAACTGACCAAGTTTGTTAACAAACTTTTGACACGTAGTAATGTAATTTTATTTAATTAAATATGAAAATTCCAAATTTAAATAGTAAAAATTTCGTGCATGACGAAGTATAACAAACAATGACATGTAGCAATCTATATAATTTTAATAAATAAAATTTCATTGATATTTCAAGTGTAAATAGAAAGTAGAAAGTGAGAGGAATATATCTTTCATTTAACTTGATTATTTTAAGTTTAGAAGCCTACTAGAAGCCGTGACCCCGTATCCACCTTGAAATAGTTATAACAGCACCTATAACGATCAAAGGAGTGGTCAGAGTTTGTCGGAGTTCCTGAAAAAAAAGCTTGCCAAGTGATTGAGAAATAAAACTGGAACGTTAAAGTTATACATGTACCAGATGTTTGGTACGTCGCTGAGGATTTTTTTTGTCAACAGAGTTTGGTTGTTTGTCAATAAACATGGTGGTGTAGTGATTAAATCCCAATGATTGATTAGTGATTAAAAGATTTAATTTGAAAGTTTTTATAAATTTCTTGTAAAATCATAATAGATCAATATAAAGATGGAAAGTTTATATAGCACATTGGTATTTGCTTCTTTTGAATGTTCCATATATAACTTCTTTTTTCTTTGTCTAGTGTGTTCTTGAACTCGAAGGACGGTGATGGATATTGGGGCTTGCGTGGTAAATGTTGATTCTGTTTGTAAGTGGTGAATGTTGATTGTGTTTGTAAGTTGCAGTTAGGCTGTGTATTGTAGAAGTCACATTGTTATACTTAGCGTCGAAATTTAATAAAAGTATGTCAATTATATTAAGAGCATTCACAACCCATCCCCCATAATATTGTGAGGTAAAACCCTAAAATTTGAGGTTTAGTTGTAAGTGGTTGTGAGTAAGGAGATAGGAAAAATTACTGTTCACCTCTATATTTGATGAAAAAACTGGTGATTTTTTAAAATTTGGGGTTTTGTGTGATTGAAAGAAGACTAAATTACAATTTTTAACCTTAAGACTTTACAAAACTTTGGATTTTGACCTTTTCTCAAAAAACTTTCAAGTTTTACCCTTTATTTGAAAACTAGTTTCATGTTTTAACCTTTACACTAACTTTACACTAACCCAGTTAATTTCTCCGTTAATTTTCTAATAAATGGGGTAGTATTGTAACTTTAGACTAATATGTCATTCCTATATATCGTTATTAAGGTTTTCTCTAGACTATAATTTTATTTAATTGTATATATGGTTTATTATTGTTGTATTTTTAAAATTTTAAATAAAATAAATGAATTATAGCTATTTTTGTTTGGTTTTTCATTGTATGTGAAAACAAAAAATATTAAATATTGCCCGGTTTGAACCAAACCGATCCCAAACGGTTCAACACAAATTTCGGATTGCAATCACAAACCGGTTTATGATCAAATCCGGTTTCGGATCAATCCGATTTTAACCAAGTTTGATAGAACCAGATCGGTCATTACTTAGTCTGGTTTTCAAATTAAGCCCGCTTGTACACCTCTAATTTCAATCAATAAGAGATGAAAGAAGATAAATTTAAATATAACCCTAAGCATACACCCTAAATCCTTTATTTATCCACATTCTTAATCAATAATATGAATAAAATAATTTTTAAGAAACCTTATTTTATACATAGGTATTATATATTTGTTTTTTCCGGTTTCTCTTTTGTTTTATGTTTTTATTATTTTATCATTTTTGTAATTGTAAATTACAATATCGTATTATTGTATCTAAGAACTTCTATATTAATAATAAATAAAATAGATGATATTTTATGTATATACAGAGAGAGGATCAAATTGGAAATTACAAGCGTACAAAAAAACTTTCTTGTATGTGAAATAATTTTACATATTTGACATACCTTCTCATATGAAAAATGAGTAAATATTTACACACATAAGAATATTTTGACAAGATTAAAAGAGAGATAAAGAAATATAACTACTTTTATTAAAAAAAATATATATATATTAAAAATAAAAATAAAAAACCAACAAATTAATTGATTTTTTAACTACTACCCTAAAAAATTCAAATATGGTTTGTAAAGTTAGTGTAAAAGTTAAAAATGAAACAAGTTTTCAAATAAAGTTACAATACTACCCCTTTATTAGAAAACTAACAGAGAAATTTAACTGGGTTAGTGTAAAGTTAGTGTAAAGGTTAAAACATGAAACAAGTTTTTAAATAAAGGTAAAACTTGAAAGTTTTTTAAAAAAAGGTCAAAATCCAAAGTTTTATAAAGTATAAATGTTAAAAACTGTAATTTACTCTTGAAAGAAAGAGAAAAGGTAATGATGAGAGTATAAAAAAATATTATTTAATTGTGGTTGTGAGTGGAAGAGAGAGAAAAAATAATGATAAAAATATAAATTATAAGGATGGGGATGGAGGATGGGTTGTGAATGCTCTAATATACGTGTTATAGTAGAATAAATTTAATATATAAAGAAGCATAAGAATAAGAAAAATTGAATTCTAATAACCGAAAACATTATTTACTTACTGATAATAATTCTTAATGATAATAATTCATACCGTGAATTTGAACGATATTATTTTGAACTTTTAGTTTCGTCCTTAATGACAACTAGTTTTGAATCTAGTTCGCATATTGCGGCGGTACCGTTATAAAACAAAATGTTGTTTATTTTGTTAATAAAATATCGATTATATATGCACAAAGGCAAAAATGATGTGTTCCAAAGATAGTAGAGAAAAAATAGATATTTTGTAAGAAATTATAAGTATTTGAACTTTAGGTAAGACGCGTTTTGCGAGAAAAAAAGGTAATACATAAACTACGGTTTGAATAATAAATACAACAAAAAAAATATTCAGACGTAGATTAGTAAAGATTTTAAAATTACATGGAATATTGTATAAAAGAAAAATCTAGAAAGAAAATAATCAAATATAGAATCGTAAAAAAATTTATCTTTATAAATAACACACACATATAAATAAATTTGGAACCCCTTGAGTTTAAACCGGAGCCGGGGGTATGAAATAACCTATGAACAATTAGGATAATGTATGTTTATATTAGAGAAAAGAACGCAACTACCAATACAACAACTTGAGCGTTGAGCTAATACTTAGAAGAAATCCTATATAACATAAACAAAAAGTAAAATCTAAGCAAACTAGCACATATGTTCTTTAACTAGATATTAATCGGGTGTTACCGCGGGTAATAGAGAGCGTCATTGTGTACAAGCGAAACATCTTTTACCTCAAACTTAGTAATTACGTAAGTTGCTCATGTGGTTTATGATTTCATCATCTCCGGATATACATTGGTATTTTCCATAATTTACTTGTTAAAAATTGTTGCTGTTTGATATTTTCTTCTAGCTTGAGTCACTTACCTGTTATAATTTTAATCATTAACTAACCCACTCAAATGATTGACAAAAGTGGTTAACCTTTCCATTTGCTTCCCACATTGATTTACTCATATTTATACACCTCTTGATTCTTAGATACTCTCATTTATACCCAAATTGGTAGATTCTTAGAAGAGTTCGCATTGATGACCCAAATTGTTAGATTCTTAGATACTTATTTAATGACTTTAATGTATGAAAACTAGAGATCGACCGCGCGTTGCTGCGGTAACTCAAGAAAGTATAACAAACGTGTTAATAAAACAAAAAAGATATCGGTTTCTTAAGAAGATCTTCAACCATGATGATTTAATTAACAGTATATCTACCACAAATTTTAATAAGAAATTCCAAACAAATTCATGATAAAATACTTGAAAATCAGAATGTAATTGTACTTGAGTAGAATGTTTAATAGTGTGAAGTAGATTGTACAACCTCTTACCTGAGTTAGGTCATAAAGATCATCATATTTTCAATACCCTGCCAAAAAAAAAAAAACTAAACATGGGCTCTAAAAATTCTCAATTTTTTTTTTCAAAACCAGTAGTGTGAAGTAGATTGTAAAACATCTTCCTTGGGTAAGGGCAGAATCCAGTCCTTGGAGAGCAATAGCAAAGTCCATTACATCTTAATGATTACTCAATAACTTGGCCATCCTCATCATCATTTATCTCAGCACCCGTAGATACGAAGGTTTATGAAGGGTGGTTAAGTGAACTAAATCCAACTCCTTAACATTAGATAAATAGGCATATATAGTAAATGATAAGGAAAACTAATATACCTACTGATTGAAAAGGCAGTCTCTTTAGTGTGAAAGTAAAAGAAGTCACAAAATGGAGTGCAAACTCATTGTCTTCTTGATAAATTCAATCTCAAAAAACAAAGTTACCAATTCCTGAAGAAATTTGCCATAACTCTATACCTTGAATGGGTAGACGCCCGGTTTGAACGTATTCAGGAGCTGCATATCCCTTTGCCCCTACTACCTGAATAAACACCTCACAATATTAGAAGAATTTATAAGATAAAAATAAATATGTTTTACAGAAGAACTGAAAATCTATACCTTTTAGGGGAGAGAAAATATACTATATTACCTAGAATAGAAATTTGAAGAAATATGATTGCAGTTTGCCCAAAATAAATCCATAAATATAAATGATATTGTCCATTATGCTTTGACTTAATATCATGGATTAAAATACAACCTTAAAGATTCATAAAACTCTCATAGATCCTACACAGTAACCAATATTCATATATGCCTCATTTGGCTCACTTAATTTTTGCAAAAAAAATAGCACTTATAACAAAATTAATGTAAGAGTGAAGAACGTTAAGTGACTTAGAGGAATAAAAAAACTTTGAGTGACTTTAGAGGCACACTTAGGAAACTTGGTCACCCCATGGTTAAACTATATAGGTACATTAATATTCAAGAAGAATTACTTTCTGGTTGGCCATAACCTTAAGGGCTATACTTATAACTTTCCAAAAATTGAAAAAAATAAAGAAAAAAGAAGTGGGTTAGTATAATCCAAATCCAGTTTAAGTTTTGACCCATTACATATCCCAGCAATCTAAATAAAATATGTTTCAGAAATGAGCTCACAATTGATGCATATGACACTTTTTTTTAATCCAGGATGTTTGGAGCCGACTACCAAACAGAAGGTTGACTTTTGTTGTTTGGTTCAGTTGGAAGTGGATCCGTTCCTTCTAATGACTCAGAACCCTTTATTTTAATATCAACATCCTGTTTTGAAAGTGTAGACTTTTCGGTTTGATCCTTGTTGGTGGCCTATGCAGTCTCCAGGGAGTAAAACGATTAAGGAAGTTGTATTGTTGTATGCATTTAATTGTTTTACTTGTTCAACCCCATTAGCGTTTACTTCCTATTTTATTAGACTTTTTTCTAGATAATTAATTACTTTTAGTTTTGTAATTAAGTTATTAGTTGAAATATATTTAGATCACTATAGGTTAGTCATTAGATAGGAACCGAGACTGGTTTTGTATGTCTATATACTTGCAGGTTGTATGCATTTAATTGTTTTACTTGTTCAACCCCATTAGCGTTTAGTTCCTATTTTATTAGACTTTTTTCTAGATAATTAATTACTTTTAGTTTTGTAATTAAGTTATTAGTTGAAATATATTTAGATCACTATAGGTTAGTCATTAGATAGGAACCGAGACTGGTTTTGTATGTCTATATACTTGCAGGTATAAACCAACCATTAATAAAAGAACATTCTGTTTTTCTTAATTCTTCAAATATTCTACCAGCTCACCATTCAGCAAACTTGTTACATTTGATCCCCAAATCAACCCATTTTAAAAGCAAATGGGTAAAAATTGCAACCTCTAGTCAACACTATCGTAGGAAACAATTAAATAAAAAAAGGAATACCTGATATCGGGGTAGGGGTAATAGGTTGGCTGAGTTCTTCTTTCTCTCCACTTGCACTACTGTTTGTTTTGGCAAGATGATTCAGAACCTGCGGCTTTGAAAAGAAAAGAATTTTTGTCCACTTCAGGACTAATTTCAACAGCAAGCATCATAATATTATTTTAGTAGCTCATGGAACATCATATTGGACTCATAACAACAAATATTATATGATGCAAGTTCCAACACATCTCATATCATAAAAAATCTGCGTAATAAAGCATCAATACGGATTCATCATTAAATGGTTATTCATTTATTTTTTACTAACCGAGACTCTAGCCTCCGGGCTACCTTGAACATACAGTCATACACAAAACTGCACTCTGAACCAGGTGCAATAGCCTTATCCATGCTGGAACATATTGGCATTTCGTATGAAAGCATCAAGCTGCCAAATGGACCATAATCATGCAGTTCGCATGACTATAAATTAGAAGAAGAGGGGTATTGGCTGTGTTTAAATAGTCAATTGACAATATTGGATGCTGAAAAGATTTAGCATCTTCAATTATCATAGAATTTATTCAAGAAACATTTTTAAATTTATTAGATATTACTTTATGGCGGGTATTGCAATCACGTAGCAAACATAGAGGATAATTAATAGCCATATCTGCCAGTGATCTAATGAGTAATGACTATGTAACATTACATAATGCCTTAATTACATCAGGGCAACTGCTAACATGTCATTTTCCAAACTTACAATTAGCAACAGATGGATGGATCAAACACATATTAGGAAATCCATGGAAGCAAATGAAATGGCCAATTAAATTTGTCTTCAGACATTTGTGATGTGAAGAAAAACTGTTATAGTAGTCTATTGTATGTTTTAGTTCCCATGATAACCTGAATGCTTGAGTTGTAGTCAAGGACCCAAAAGTCAATGTGCATACCCTTGTTTATATTTACTTTTTGTAGTTCAATTTAAAATATAAGTGTAATAGTAATGCATACCAAGAAATTGCTATGCAATAGTGATACAAATCAATCCTCTGGCAAGGGAACCCTATAATCTACACTAATCAAAACACCCATCCAAGTTATAATTATAAATAGGCTTATAATAGTATTACACTTCAAGAAACACTACTTGTATTTTCTAGCAAGTAAAGAAAAGAAAATTAACTTTTTCTTTTTTTACCTTTTTAAGGATGCCTATAAAGGAGAGAGATGGCCACATATTGATAACTCTAATAATTTGACTGTACTAAAACATAAAAGAATTACCACACCAATGGCAATCACAGATTTAAACAAACAGACATATATTAACCTTCTAATCTATGAACATAGAACCTGCATCATTCGCCAAAACATGGGAAAAAACATGACCAAAAGCTACCTGAAAGTTGCACTAATTTAATAAACTAAAGCCATAATTACCATACTCATTTGAGCCGTTAAAATATAAAATGTGAACTGAATTTATCCACTCATAAGAAACGGTTTGAAAATGGGTCATTTTGATAGCAGGTTGAAATGGGTTGGGTAGTGGGTTGTGTTGGACCATAACAATTTGAGCCCAATTTTCTCTTTTAAAAATGTTTTGTGTGTTAAATATGAATAAAAACAATATCCAGATAATAATCAATTCTTTTAGATAGAATAAGTTAGGGGGGTTATACGTAGGAAAAGTACACATTGGCGAATTTGAACCAGCTCCACCCATAATTTTTTTCTGCTACTATCGATCATTTGACCTGTTAGAGGTCAAACATAACCGAATTGACTCGTTCAAAAGCAGATGGCTCAGATCAAAATCATCAGATATCAAATCAATGTAGAACAATTGATCGATCTGTTTGCATTTGCATATTACCTCCTATCTTCTGTAGCAAGTCACTGGATTGTGAATTTGAATGTTTTCTCGCTCCATTTTAGTTTCCATAGTGTAAGTAAATCAAGCCTCACTTGGTTACCGCTAACCAGCAGACGTCACAAAGTTCATTTCAAAACAATTAGAAACAAAATATGTAACCTAATAAATAATGAGGTTTTTTAGGTAATGATGACTTACCACTAAAACTAAGAGATATAATAAGGTTTTTAGGTAATTATGACCAAAAAAAAAGGTTATATATAGTTCAACAACCATATAGAAAAACAACTTTTATCACTATACATGCTCATTTTTTTTTCTCATTGTTTTTCAAATGCAACATAGTATGTTCGTATAAAGAAATATTAACTTGTGATTTAAGCATAACATATACGTACTTACGGACTGCCGTAGATCATGAATACCTGATTCACCAAGATTAGCACCAAATCTCCTCAATAATTCTGCAAAGACGTAACAGTTACTTCAATGTTAAAACTTGATATTCTTGTCTAAGTGGGGAACTGGCATCCAATATTTATAGTTAATAGTAGATATTGTAAAGGAAAAGTCCAGGTGGGACATACACAAACCATATTCGTAAAGTGATGGACATGAAACGAAATCAAATAAGACGACATATTGTGCTTCTAACCTGTAATAATCACCAATAAAAACACACACAATTCTAAACGGCTAACAGTAACATAGGCAAGCATAATACAAATGAAGATGACATAACCTTATTAACAGAAGCCAACATGTATGGTTCATATTTCGACCTTTAAACCTTCACCCGATGCCAAAACATGTGGCCTCAACAAACACACTTGGATTGTCGCTGCAGCAATATATAAGACAAATAATGGAGGAGATCGAAATAAAGTATTAGTGATTATATACGATTGGATAATGATTGGATGATCATAATTCATAAGTGAAAGCATCTACATAGTTTTATGGGGCTGTTATCTTCAAAGGTAAGCAATTATTAACTTCCTAATTCTTTCAATTGATTTCAAATTAATTATTATGGATCTTATTATGAGTTTTATGTAGCACATATTACATGGTTACAAAGTTTTATCAGGATGATACATAGTAATATTCAGGATTTCTTCAGTATTTGTATTGCAATAGGGTAATCAATTTCTAGAGAACAAAAGTTCCTGCAAACTGTAATTCCAAGTTTTTTAAATTTTACAATTTCATGTTTATATGGGAAGCAATTAACTTGGACAAACCCAAATTAGTACCTTCTTTTAACTGATCGAATACACCCTGCGTGTAAGAAAAACGGAAAACTTCGTCGTCATCCGTGAAACCACTTTTGCTTAAGTGAATCAGTGGTTTAAATTTGCAAAAATACGATATAAAAGGCAAGAAATCATGAGAAACACTAACAAAGACTATATAGAAGAGCTTGAAACACAAACCTCCAAAATGTATGCACTTCAAAACCTATCAATATTTCAGTTTCAATACATTTGCAAGTTCTTGAACACAAATTAAAGTAGAAAAAGCCCTAATTCCATATGAAGTAATACACATTATATACTAAATATAGAACACGAACAGAAATTCTGATGTCGACCTGTTAGATGTAGCTGATAACGGTTTTCGAATCGCATTCCATGTTGAAATCGGAAAGGCTTGCATACCAACGAAAACAAAGGAGATGATAAAATCGGTATTTTTTACGATTTGAAACCCTAATTTGTATGAAAAATTCTAACCTGAAATCATGATTCGCCTTTGGGAATAGCATATCCGAGAATTGATCTGAACTCTAATCGACCTCGGATGAACACGCAATTAATCTTCCAATCGCCCGTGATGAAATCGTCTTCCAATCGCCGTTTGATGCTTCGGTGGTTCGCCCGATTTATGTCTGAGAGAGAGATGGATTGAAAAGAGAAGATGAATGGCAGAATAGAGGAGGAAGATAAGCCTCAGATTTGATGACTGTTGAAGGCTACATAGCCTACGAAGGGGAAAAACCTACACGTATGGGCTATGAAGGCGGCAGCATATCCTAAAGAAAAAAAAACCCGCTTTAAATTTTCCGTCCCAAACAAAAGGAATCGAAAAAATGAGCTGGAGAGGGGGGATTCGAAACCGGGTATGCAGGTTATAGGCCAAGCAATCTACCAACTGAGCTGCAGGTGAATTTGATTATGTTTTCATCCACTATATATATATAGAGAATCGTTTTTTTTAAAAAAAGGCACGAATCCATAAGTTCGACTTGTCCTTTGTATATATATAGAATTTATGGATGTTTTGCATGTCGCTAACTTGCAGGTCACTAAAGACTTGGACCACCAATGACTATATCTTTGCTATAATTGGTGGCTATCATAAATATCATAGAACCTTAAGAATGGACTAAAGAGGTAAAAAGAAATCATTTGTTTGTGACAGGAACCAATACAAATACAACAAGAGTTACAATATTATTCTATATATAAAGTTGAACTTAAACAAAGCATGATTATTTTCTTTTTGATATTTAAAAACGTGCTTAATGAGTATTATGGTAGAAATTGTTTCTTGAAGCTTACTCGAGAACAGGGTTTAATCGTCTTATTATGATCTCCACAGATGTTAATACTTATCCGTAAGTAGGTTTTTGGCACACTATGGAATGAGCTCGGTTTACGAGAGCATCAAAGGCGGGATGCCGATGATTGCCTGACCATTGTATGTAGAGTTAAGACTAAATGCCACCCTACTAACGGAGGGAGCTGGAGGTGACAATTTAGCATTTTCAAAACTAAAAAAAGAAACAAATACTTCAAAAAGATTAAGTATATAAAGAAAAGCTAAAATATAAAAGTAGCATAAATTAATCATCTCAAAGTTTACCCATCAATATGATGCAAATTCTAACAAAAATTGGTGTTAGCAAAATTAATGATTAAAGAATAAATTAGGCACTAGTTTTGTGATAGAATTTGGACGGAATCTATCCATTCCTGATTATAGTCGATAAAAAAACGTATATCTTGGTCACAATTACGTTGTTTTGAAAAACACTAATTCGCAGAAACCATTAAATATCCAATAATCAAATCAATAACACAGTTGCTGGAATAGCTCAGTTGGTTAGAGCGTGTGGCTGTTAACCACAAGGTCGGAGGTTCAACCCCTCCTTCTAGCGGTTCTTTTTATATATATATTTTTTGCTGTATATATAATATTTTTTTAGAAGTTGCATAACACGGCAAATGTATCATTTCCTTCTTTTTTTATATATATAAATTTTTTTCGACTATCAATAAGACTCGACGAATTACATCATAAACGTGACGAGGCATAACCTAAAACGACTCATACAATCTTCGCAACATCTCTCGTTAATCCTCGATTCGCTTTACAAAAATCCATATATATATAATAATTTCCTAGAAGTTGCATAACACGGCAAATGCATCATTTCCTTCTTTTTTTATATATATAAATTTTTTTCGACTATCAATAAGACCCGACGAATTACATCATAAACATGAAGGGGCACAACCTAAAACGACTCATACAATCTTGGCAACATCCCTCATTAACCCTCGATTCGCTTTACAAAAATCCATATACTCTTGATAAGAAATAAACCCGTCTCCATTAGTATCAATTTCAGCCATCATGCGCTGGACCTCTTCCGGAGACACAGAGCCGAGCATCTTCAAAGCATCTCCTAGCTCGGTTGACGAGATTTGCCCGTCTCCGTTGGCGTCAAACCGCTTGAAAATTCTCTCA